>FASU01004158.1:0-14692 GCA_001486225.1 Heliconius pardalinus sergestus | reverse complement strand
TTCATTTTTCATTGATGTCATTTTTTCACAGCGGTAAACACTTTCAGGAGCTTGCTCTAATCCTTAACTGCGAGTGAAGTTTATTATGTTTAAACATCACTTTTTAAAGAAAAAACTACTTTATCTAAAAATATATTGTAAATATTAGTCTTTTTGCGGCGAATAAAATTTTCATGAATATATCAGTGAACGGTATGGATTTTATGTGATGGACTTCTCATTTTTGTATACAAATTTGGCAGAATATTGGAAATGATGCGATGTAGATGACACTCATATAACCCCTTGTATTGCAAGAAAGCATTGTATCATAAAGGATACGGCAAGGGAGGCATTCTCGTTTCCAGCCTCTACTATCACAAAAATGTTATTAGTTTTGGATGGTTATTGTCCACCCTGCGACCGCTAACCCTTCGCTTCCACCCCAACAACTACCTTTTGGCCATTCAAAGGCTTACCCGATATAACCAATTTAATTCTAAAAGTAGCAAATACTAGCATTTCTTATTACAAGCGCTTCACACTGTATTTAGATGTTTATATTCACAGAGAAAATATAAATCCTTGGTTAAATATAACAACCTACAGGTCACATTTCAGGTTTTCAATTTTATGTTCTATTATTAAATAATTTTTTAGTATAAGTGTAGGAAGTTGCATATATGTACATATACATATATGTGTGCATGTAATATAACATTCTATGAGGGTGGAGCTATGACCATCAGTTTGAGACGATCGGCCATACGTCACTGCGGGCATATGTCACGTTAATCGATACGATCAGATATACTGAATTTGTGGTTAAGGTTTTTATATAAACTTGAAATGGAAATAAAAATAACGTTAATAATTAATCTCAACTTTAGTTTATTAATTCCTGAAGCTCCCCATAAGCTTAACATTTCGGAAAGGACGGACTAAATAATGAATAGGAACTAGTAACATTTTAGGAAAAGTAAAGTATTTAGTAGTAGTAAGCATCTTAATAAATAAAAATATTTTTTAAAACCTATATGGTGAGGTGGATAAAGTTATTAAAGTATATGCCAAAGCACTTAATTGTTCAGTAATATTTTATAGATGTAAGCTTACAATTAAAGTAAATTAAAAGATTTTTTTTATTACCGAATAATGGCCGCCCACACCTTCGTTTGTGTGGACTCTATGACTGTTGCCATGATACTTCCATTTAATACCCGTTGTCATAGAAACTTGTAGCAGATACGCAAAGAGAACCTAGTGTCATTCTAAGATCAGATCTTCCTTTCCAGAAAATTCTTACAGACATTCCGTGTTGAACTAGAGACCGCTACGCCTTGTCCTACCTTCCATGAGTGGAGATCCAATTCACAACCATCGCAATTCCATGTGTTTTATTTATTTGTTAATTAAATTTGCCCTCCATACTGTGTACAACTATAACTAAAACAACATGTCATTATTATTTTTAGAATAATAATGACATGTTGTTTTAGCATTTATTGTCGAAAAAGTCTGTCCCTATCAATAAATACTGGTATTCTGGCTGGTCTGGCTTAATAGATCAAATGAAGTTATCTCAGTTAAGATAGGAACATGATCACCCATTTAAGGAGGCACAACGTAACAGGAAATAATAACTTTATTCCCACTCCCCAGCTAAACTGCGAGAGGACCGTCCAACTAACATTATGCCTGCCAGTAACAAGTTAATCTAAATGCAGCCGACTGCTTGCGCTGGCTAGTTTCAGCACGCATCGTCAAAGTTTAATAACAGACAAAATTTGGTACCGCATTCAACTTAACTGTTGAGCTTAGATTTGTTGGATGTTGTCATTTTATGATTAAATTTGCCAATTATTTATTTTGATAGGGTAATAGGCTGTAATATATATTTATGTATATTTTTTTTCATGATCACTAAATAAAATTATTTGATTAAAAAATCTTGCAGCGTTCGAACAAATCTTAATTATTTGGATCATATTGATAAGCTCGTAAGAGGTACTCTAGATAAAAGAAGCTCGACACGCCTGTACGCTATTCTGCATAAATCATTTTTCGAATTTTATGAATACTGTGTACGAATATTGTGGATATGTTTTACAATAATTTATGAAAAATAAATAGTAGTATATAATAAATGTACCTACAAATTTAAGGAAGTATTCAAAATAAAGTTAAGTAAATGTATGCATTTTTTTATTTCATTTAATTAAGCGCCACGATCTGGACATTTTAAAACAACATATTATTTATCATATTTAGCCTTCGCCAAAATTATAACACAAAATAAGATTATATCGTATTATAGACTTTATCAGTGACTCAAGTTTCTAACTAAATTACTTTGGTATTCAGTAAAAGTTTGTTTGTTTAAATATTTTCCTTTAAACTGGCGATAAGGTCTTTTTCCGCTATTTTTTTCACTGAATAAAATATGGCGCGGGGCTCGGCGTTTAGAGATAAAACGTCGACGAAGCTCTTCCTGTCACGTCGTGCGACAGTTAATTACGCGAGTTTAAATAAATCATCATAGGCGGATGCGGTGGAAGGTTTCGATTTTACATATTAAGCGTACGTTTTATTTCATTATTTCTATAAATTTTTATGGAAGCTTTAACATTTATTTAGTAGCAACTTCTGAAAAGTTAACCAAAGGGTACACTCGCCTACGACAAACATTGACCACTCTTTGGCGAAGTTACTATTATTTATTTTGAAATAAAAAAAATTCATTGCATTTTTCAGGGCCGGTGTAACCGTGAGAAACCACCTTGCAAATATTTCCACCCCCCGCAGCATCTGAAAGATCAACTACTCATCAACGGTAGAAATCACCTAGCACTAAAGAACGCCTTAATGCAGCAGATGGGATTGACGCCGGGCCAGGTGCTGCCTGGCCAAGTACCCGCCGTGGTGAGCTTCTTCTTGTTGTGTATTGGTTCCGAACAATATAATGCTTTGAGCGATCGGCCTTTAATACGTTTCTACGTAGGCACTTCGTGCACGCAAACACAGCTTTCAATGTTACTTGCTATAACGTAATATTTGAATATTTAATACAAGTGATGTGTAGTTAAATTGAAAATGGTTTAAATTGTACTTGAAATATTTTTCGAAACATTTTTTAAATTAAATATTTTTTATAAGAAATAACTATAAGACTTTATATAATATTTCTTGTCATATCTTTTAACAATATACTTGAAAACTGTCATCATTGGACTCAATTTAAAATAATGTAATATCTAAAATCATTAATGCAGGCAGGTACAATTTAAACTGATACCCCGAAGGTCAATCGCTCATCACAACAGCTTAAGCATGTTTGTATTGTATACTTTTATATATCTAAAAGGCATGTTTATTCAACAACTTACTCACATCTTTATCAATGGGTACAAGCGGTAATGCAATCAAGTCACTGAAATATACTTTTTCACTTTTACACAATTGCTAACATTACTGCCTGAACTCCTCGGAGTCCCTCCTCGCACCGACGCCTCCTATATTCTGCAACGGCTGCGCTTCCGTAGAGTTGTATCAGATAGTGCGCGGAGCGACGTCGAGGGGCACGATGAGTAGCGTGTTTGTGTGGTTGTGTGTTGAGGTGGGCGGCGTGGGCGGAGCGGGAGCGGCCGCGAGCCACCTCGCCGCGCTGGACCCGATCAGTCTGGCCCTGCTCGCCCCGCAGGTAACCATCGCAGACTCTGCGCCGCTGCCGGCCTCTCACCACTTGCCTAGTCTCCCTGTGTTCCTTCCTTTATTACCCTTTTATTCCACAGAAGTATCCAGATAAGCGTTAGAGTGTAACAGTTGGTGCTTAGAAATACCTTTACACACAGCTAACACCTTTTTGTATCTGTTCCTATCCTTGGCCGGTGGAGGTACTTTTAACCGGACAGACAGTATGCTTTTTAATTTCTATTTTGAATAAATGTAATGACGCATGATAAGGCTTTAACTTGCTAACGTTCCTTAAAACTAACTGGAGTAGTAGGTGCAATTGAAGCTCTCTTTTTTAATTGCTTGCAAAAGAGTCTAGAGCTTGTTGAAATTGGTTTTATAATATTTAAATTATTATGTAAAGGAATAGCTTAACACTAAATACATACTAATATTGTGTTCTCTCAGGCCACATCTCCGTACTTATCGGGTGTGCCAGGCGTGGGTTCGACGTATGCCCAATATTATACGCCACAGTTGGTGCCGGCAATGCTGGGTCATGATCCGGCAGCTGCAGCGGCGTCGCCTTTAGGTGTCATGCAGCAACCTGTCTTGCAGCAGAAGCTGCCCCGCACTGACCGACTCGAGGTAAGGACATTGCCTTACCAATTATGAATATCTTATTGTCCCCTTTTCCGAGTAGCGCTTCCTAATGTTGCAATTTTCTGGAGACCGACACAACCCTTTGTCAGTAGTATATATTTAAGAGAGTAAAAAAAAACTTAATATTAATTGCATTTACAAAACTTATATTGAAGTATTGTAATGCGGTGTCGATCTCCTGCGCAAAGTACAGGCGACGCAGCCTCTACCTATCCCGTGTGTATGTGGCGCGTGGGCGCACTGGCTCGAACCGTCTGCGCGTGCGCTTTGTGAGCATCACTCGCTTCACTCTCTCCCGGTGAAGGGCCTACACTGTCGGCGCAATATCGGCAATGTTGCCACGCTTTTTAATTATATTGAATTTCTTCTAAAATTATACTCAGTTGACATACTTGAAGTAATATGTATTATAATAGGATGTCATATTTCATATGAAGAAGCTGCCGCCTCTTTGCCTTTATTTATACGAACATAATAATTTTGTGCCTACATTGTGGTACCATTTTAACACGATATATATATTTATCATTAATGAACTTAAAATTAATAAAATTAGATATTGATAAATTTAATTGAAAATGCGACGGATGCGTTGTCTATCAATTCAATTTAAAACCCAAAAGTTTTTTTAATAAATCTAAAGCGGCGTCGAGTGATATATTTGTTTTAAAACTTGCTATAATATAATTGTTTTAATGATAACAAATACTTTTATTTTGAACGAAACTTACAAAATGACGAGTATTTCGTATTTGAGTAGTTGTAAGAGTACAATTAGTCCGGTGCCGGTTAGTCGGAAAGTAATGGGTAGAGAGGCGCGAGGCGAGCGGCGACATGGCTGGTGTGTGGTGGTGCAGGTGTGCCGGGAGTTCCAGCGCGGCGCGTGCAAGCGCGCCGAGGCCGAGTGTCGCTTCGCACACCCGCCGCCGCCCGTGGCCGCGCACGACGACGGCTGTGTCACGGTGTGCATGGACGCCGTCAAGGGCCGCTGCGTCCGCGACCCCTGCCGCTATTTCCACCCTCCCCTGCACCTGCAGGCGCACCTTAAGGCGCAGGCGCGCGGCGCGGTACGCCACCAGGCTGCACGCTCTCGCCTCGCTCGCGCTCGCTTCTCTTCTTCCGCTTGGTCTCGCTCGCCGCCGCTTCTGTTCAGTTCGCCGCGTCACGCTTCCGTCGCACTCACGCTTCACTTTTAATTTTTTATCTATCGCATAATATCACCTTATGCAGAGCTTTAGGTGTATACTGTGCATCTATTACATCGTTATTGTTTCTGTCCCGTCCTGCGACGCTTCGCTTCACGTAGACGGCCGCCGCAGCGCAGCAGCCGGCAGCGAGCGCGACTTCGGAGCCGGGCAAGAAACGTCCGGCGCCCGCCGAGCTCGAGCCGCCACCGGTACAGCCGCCAGCTTTGCACGCTTCTCCCGCTCCCCACTCCCCCCGCCCTCGCTCCCGCCCGCACGCTCCCGCGCCCCTCCCGGGCGGCGAGGCGCGCGCGGACCGCCCCCGCCTGCCCGCGCCCCGCCGCCCGTCACCCTCGCCCTCGAGCCCACAGAACCCCGCTCAACCGTCTCGTTTCTCTTTTCAGATGGACATGAAAAGCGTCGGCTCCTTCTATTACGATAACTTCGTAAGTATCTCAAGCCGCCGCGGACATCTGGGACGGATTCCCCTCTGCGCGTCGAACGAACCAACTAATATGAACTCTTTCTCAATCGCAGGCCTTCCCCGGGGTGGTGCCGTACAAACGACCCGCCGCGGACAAAGCCGGGGTCCCCGTGTACCAGCCGGCGACCACGTATCAGCAACTGATGCAGCTGCAGCAGCCGTTCGTGCCCGTGTCATGTGAGTACCCCGCGCCCGCCTCGTCCGCCCCGCCGGCCACGGCCGCTGCGGGCGCCGGCACACCCGCGCCGCCTCCCGCGCCCGCGCCACCGCAGCCGCCGCAACCCGCCTCGCCCGCCGCCGCCGCCGACGCCGCGCCCGACGCCGCCGCCGTGGCCAAGGAGGTGGCGCACAAGAACTACGCGGCCGCGCTGGCGCTGGCGGCGCAGCAGTCTGCCATGGCGCACGCGGCCGCCGCTTACACGCAGCAAGCCTTCAAGGCACGCGCCGCCATGCCGGGCCTCATGCGCGCGCCGCTCATGATGCGGCCGGGCTGGCCCGCGCCGCCCGCTGCGCTTCAGATGCCTGCCTTCTACCAGCAGCCCTACATGTACGCGATGCCGCCGCCCACGCCGCCCGCGGCCGCAGCGGCGGCGGCTGCCGCTGCGGCCGCCGTCAACCCCTACAAAAAGATGAAGACGACCTAGGGCGGCGATGTAGGGGGCGAGGCACGGGGCGCGGAGCGGCCGCGGCCGGGGGGGCGCGGGGCGCGGGGTCTCCGCGTAGAGACTCGTACGTGTGCGGAGTGTCCCCGGCCTGTCGGGGTTTAGCGCTAGGCGTGTTGTCACATTTGTATTGTATTATTGTAAGGACGAAGCGAACGGCCTCCGTATCGCGGAAGTCTAGGTAGTTTTATGCTATTATCTATTCTATTATGTATCTACTCACTTACCGTTTTATCTTATGCGTGTATATTTCTCGTATCTACGACCCCGGTAATAATAACGCTTGAAATGCATGACTGTACGTTTTTTATTACCTCTTGTCGATCGTCGTCTCGTGAATATCGTCGTACTGAGAGTTGAGCGCTTGGTCCGTCGACCCCGTTTCCCGCTACGTACACGCTTGTTCTCGGAGGAGCTCCGCACGGGTGCGCTTTGGCCATTGTGTCGAGTGTCGACAGTACCTAGTGACTACGGCTTGCGACAGCGAGCCCGCACCTAACACAGCCGCCTTCTAATTTTCGCATGGATAGAACCCACCACCCCCTATATACATTTGGCTCATCAGGTATTATACTCATTATTTTAGTGCTCCAGTGTGTGCTAAGTGTGCGTTATCATGGCCGCGGAGTCGACGCGCGTCGCTCTCGCGTTTTCTTTTAAGTCGCACTTCTTTCTATTTATTTTTAACGCTTTCTGTTACATGCCTTCCGAATGACCGCTTCGGCTGTCCGCATTGCAATCTTTTGTCGCTTTTTGTTTCGGGACGGACAGGCTGTGCGCCGCCCAACGCTCCCTACGTGGAGTACACCGACGAGCGCGGACAGGTAACGAGTGCCGCGTGCCCACGCTACGTCCCGCCCACGCCACGACCTGCCACGCTACGCCCACGCTTATTCCCCAAGTCCCGCGGCGGTTTGGCCGCATGTCGCTTATTAACCTCGAGTACCAACCCTCACTCAGAGCTGAAGTCGCCTCTCCCAAGTATTGCGCACTCCTGCACTTCCGGTCACGGGCTCAAGTGTGTTCGCTCTAACCCAACTCGCATATCGCCTCTACCTACTCCTCTGCCTCTATTTCTTTTGCAATTTAAAAACATCGAGCAATATTTGTGACTTAAAAATAATATTTCTACGCTACCACTAAAGTCTTTTACATTGTAATAGTTAAATGTTCATTTTGGTCTGTTTGTAAAGTTACATTAAACGCTATTTGAGCTTGCTTCGTCAGTTCGCTTCCGTAGTAACATTTAGTTGTGCTTTAGGCAATATGAGGTAGACTGCGCTACAAGTGTGGCCTACGTAGGTGTGTGTAACAGAAGGTCAAGGTGCGCTTGATAACGCTTCGTGTCGGTATCGCACACTGTGAAAAATAAAAATAGTCAAATTAATCTTCCTATAACGCTTGGCGGCGCATCGGACGCGTTTTAAGTAAAGCTGCCCAAAGTAACCGCCACGACTTCAAAAGTGCCGACACAGACTATTTGGACACTCTGTGGCAAAGTAATGTGTGAATCTGATGGCATCGCTTACAAGGCATCATGTGTCATGTGTGTCAAAACCGTCACCTCAATCATTTAGTCATTGTGCTGTAACTGTATCTTATATTGTTGAACAGTTGATGCTACAACTTACTCGTTGATGATTTTTAGTTTTGTATAGTGAAACATTCTTGCTTTCAAATGTGGAAGAAGTCACTCTACAGTATTGCCTTGCTTACACCTGGTAAGATATAATCAGCTTACTTTAATATCCTCAATATAAGTGATTTCCTGTGTCGCCTATACTGAAACGCCGCTTTACTCTCGCATGAAACTTGTTTATATAACAAAAACTATTTAATTATTTCTATAAATACTACCACCTTGTTTGTGTTTGCGGTAATTTCAGTAAAGGTGTATTTTATTAATAAAAACAACGAAGCCAGTGAATATTTCTTTCAATGAGTTGATGTAATCCTGTGCAACAGTTTTTTTTTTATTATTAATATTATTATATGTATATCAATATTTCTGCGCATATAAATAAGGTAAAGTCAACTCCTTGCAAGAAGTTCACCTCCTGCAGTGTCAACTATCAACCGCAGAAAGGGGGTTTTTATATTTCACTAATACTGAGCTATACGCTTTTTGAAAGTAAATGTAAATTTGTGCGTAGTTGGTAGTTGAAATGACGGCGGTGAAATGAGAAAAATCAAAGTGAAGCCCTTAATTTTGTTACATAATTTGTCATCTCGAGACTGAGTCGCTATATTTCTGTTTGTGCGCGGGCCAATTAACCACTTTGAGTTTTCTTGTAAACGCTTAAAGTGCTTCGCCGTTCCCCGCTTAAGACTCGTCGAAACCTCTCTGACGCTTTAAGAACTCACCGTAGACGTAATTAATATACTTGGTTTTCTTTTGTTTGTCGTACAGTAACCGCACTCTAATGGTCATTATGTTGCAGTTTGTACTACCACTAACATGTCACGTCCAGAACTGTCATGTAAGCTAAAGGTATAAATTTATTTTTTTACATTTAACCATGCCTACCTACCGATAACCAGCATGACGGCAGAGAAGGACTCTTACGACAGCCGATACGACACATTTCGCAAACCTCCCCACACAGCCTATTTAAGCTTTTTTATAGCGACCGTTGGTTTTTATGGGTATACTTTGGACGCTACAAACCTATAGAACGCCCTCGCCCTGGTACGAATTGTCTAGCATCATGCTTCAGCTTTTTGTAAAATATAGTCACGCTTAAATAAGATTGGCTGCGCAATAATGATTATATTTCAAGCGTTCTGCATGCCATTTAGATATATATTCATACCTACTATGTGCATAGTGCAGCATACTTTAACACTCTGACGGTTGCGGAACTTGCGACGCCCCGGCTAGGGCTGGGCTCTCCCCGTGTTTCTTGTACTCTGTCCGATATTACTTACCAGTAACTACAATATGAAGGTGACACACAGTCAGCGCGCCCATGTTCAAAGAATGCTTGGAAGGTACAATCATATTGTGCAACAAATCTTGTAAAGTTATTGTAATATTAAAGCAGCGACAAGATTTGACTTCGAGCGTTTCCGCCTTCCGTGTGTCTTGTCTTTGTTCCTTTTTGTACCGTAGCGATTGAGAAACTACACACGCATTTATATCCCTCAAATGAAGGTCGTTTATATTACCCATAAATAGCTTCCAAACCTTAGTAATACTAAATTTCATACATAATTTAACTTTTACAAATACTTAATTTTAGATAATTGCATATAAATAATAATGGAGATACAGATATACCGGTAACATGTAGCTCTTTGATATTACAACAACTATTTCGGCATTTTTTTCAGACGGCTGTGCGATGAGGATTATTTTCAGTGTCAGATGTATGAATGTCCATAAGTGATAGAGTTAGCATTAACACATTAACACAACGCCTATTCGTAAACCGTCATATCTCTGTGTGGAAGCCACAATACAAGTCAAATATTCACATGAGACAGTATTGACAGTTTATGAAGTAGATGATCTAGTCATCTGTCATTCAAAAAGTTTTCTTACATTGTGTGTGAGTCTAATATTTTTATCATAAATTAATTGCAGGCAATGTATGAAATACATTCAAAAATATATTTATTTTTGCATATACAAATAAGGAAATGTTACCTTACAGAGAGCCGTACAAATTGTTACAAAAGATAACTGTTGACAAATGTGTCAAATTGTTGTACTGTGCCTCACAACGTATTAAAACTGTTCGATTACTGTTACAATATATCATAATGAAACTATAGTCTACGACCACACACACTTTGTATAGAATTATTTGAATGACGATTGAAATATAATTACTATTAAATATTTATGAATTATATTTACATTTTTCAGTTACTGGACACCCTCCCGGTGTGCCAAGATTTTAATCGGCAAGGATGTACAAGACCTACCTGCAGATTCGTTCATATTCGTGAAGGTATTGTAACACTTTTGTATTAAGCATTTTTTTAAAAATGTCTTTATGAGATCCCCTTGAGATCAATTAATTTGATTGTGTTTCCGAAATTTCGTTAATTTACTAAAAGTCTCTGAATTATAATATATAATATATATCTAAAACTGCATGACTAATAATCCAATATCCTGCAGACTTCCTACTTAGTGCATGATTTACAGATTTGTAGGTTAGTATAAAAATATCTTTGTACATACTAGAATAGATTCTTATAAAAATAGTTATTTAAATAGTAATATATTAGCTCTATAGAAATATGTGTTATATTATTTAAAATAGTAAACAGTAGATGTTTTAGAAACATACAAAATAGACTTGTTACCACTATGATGTTATATGTATATTTTTAATAGTGTTACATTTTTTATATTTTGTAGTTCTAGCGAGACGGGATTAGTGAATATTTTGAGATTAGACTGTTTAATGTTTTAAAGTTGTGTTACCTTATAGATCTGTATAGTTTTTGTTATACATGTATTTACTTATTGTGTACAACATTTATACTAGCAAAACTGTTAAAATACATAATATATTTTTATTTTGTCAGCCATTGAGTACAGTAAAAGACATGAAAAGCCATTAACGTATCTCTGTTTCCAAATATAAGTATTTATAGTATAATAGTATTGTTTACATTATAGGGTGCGGGCTGCAGGTGGTGGGGTGCCGCGTGGTGGTGTGCCGCGACGCCGCCGCCGGCACGTGCCGCCGCGCCGCCTGCCGCTACTACCACATCCCCGTGCAGCTGCCGCCCGCGCTGCGCCCCCCGTAACCCCGCACCCTCCCCCACCTCCCCCACTCCCACGCCCGCCCCGCGCCCACGCCACGTCCACTCCCACTCCCACGCCCGCGCCCCTCGTTGACCATATCGCTCGCACCTAGCACACACTCGGGCACCGCGCCCCCTTCGGGAAGGAGTGTGTACACGAGTAGCGGGGTATGATTCTCAGGCACGGTCATGCGAATGTGATATGAATAGAATGCGACCACGCGTCGTGTGTAACGGGATCGTCGAATACTAGATAGTGACGTTTCAAATGTTTTATTACTATTGTATATTATTTTTTTAAGATACGATATGAGTTCCTGTAGAGATCGGTGAGATTTGTTGTATATAAGCGAGGTACGGTATCAGCCGCCGCCCCGAGCGGAGGCAGGAGTCAAAAGTTGCGTCACCCCACTCCTATTGTGAGCATTTTTGTGAGAATTATATTATTTTTTATTTACGTTATAAATTTATGTTTTTATAGATGACAAGTTTTTTAGATTAGATTAAGAATCGATATCGAAACACCACTAGCGTAGCCGCTTCTCCTTCGGCACCGATACTTGCGGCCGCGTCCTCTCACTTAGCATAGACACTCACACTCGTAGAGTGGTAGCGGACCTACTGGCGATCCAAACACCCACACTGAACGTTGTCGGACAGTATACAATCGAACCCAACTCATACTTCATAGGGTAGAACGTCGGCTTTTATTCCAGATAGATTTTGCTAGAGACGTTTGTTTTTCCGATCGATTCCCGTCTATCGATGCACAAAGGGGTGCCGTCCGCGCCCACGAGTCCACAACGGAAATAGCTCTCCTGTATTATTTTGGACATGAACAGTATTAACTTTTGATCAAATTTATCTCGTCGTATGTATGTAGAGGTGATATGCGGATAGAGGCCGAGGCTCCTCGAGGCAGGAAGCCTGTTGCCTAATTATTATTATTCCTAGTCCATATCCTTTTGTTGATCAGTCATGCGATTAATGTTAGAATAAAAATATTAATAATTTGATTTATTCCTCCCATTTAGTGGATATTTTGATAATGATATATTAATAATGAAATATTTAAGATACATAATACATATTTGATTCTAAATCCTGATAAAGTGACACTACGTTAGTAATTTAGTCGGAGGGATACTTGTGCCGTGATTATATTTTTAGGTATATATTATAAAGTAATTCCTAGCGTCGGAATTAAAGAAGTGACTAATGTGTAAGTGCGTTATATTTATTGTCGTATAATATAAGTGGAATGCCATATCGATAAAAGATGAATAGCAGAGGTGGAGTTAAACTCGTCGGAGGTTGCTGGGTTGGCTGGTCGGTGGTTGGTTGTCGGTTGGTTGTCGGTTGGTTGCGTTAGTTTTGCGTTGGTTGTTACTCCCGGTCCTCCCAGTCCGGGACGATTCGCTTTTATCAATACGGCACTATATGACTCTTAAATAAATAAGTTGTCTTTTATTTTTTGTTGAAATTTATCCTTTCACGGATTATTTGTTGCCTTTTAATTTTTATTATCGAAATTTTATAATTTGACGCATTTATTGTAAGACAATCGATTACTTTTATAATTAATTAGTGTGATAATAATAATTATTATGGTATCAAATTGCCGTTATAATATTGAACATCGAAAGTATCCTTCCTCTTTAGAAGGGACTCTTCTGGCCCAAGGTTTCTAGTGGATTTTATATTTTTCTTTTTGTTGTATTTTTAATGTTGCGTGTGTCTTACACATAATATATTTCATTTTTGTGATATTTTTAACTATAAAGTACTGTTATTATAAATCCAAATGGAATAATGAAGACCTAATAAATAAATATTCAAGAATTTATTTGTAAATCACAAAAAAAAAATGTAAAACTGTAAATATATTAACAAAAAAATGAACTGCAACACAATAATTATTGATTATTATTATTATATCTCTCATCGAGTACACTGTAAGTCGTTCGGTACCTAATGGTATGTTATAATGTAGTAGGTGCATCTACTAAATGTAAACCGGTCCAGTGAACAAACTATTGATAATATTGTGAACATTTTTTTATTCATGAGCAATCACAGAAAGTACATGACATTGTAATATTATTTATGAAATTACTATGTGATGTGATCCTCGGATCAATTTTGAGTACAGTATAGGAAATAAACAACTGAATATGTCACTTGGTTATTTATTACCTCCTTTGACCCCCTACATGAAGTCCGTTAATACAGTGTCGTCAAGTAGAGACCATCGACGCGCAGAGGGACAGCCATCAGCGACTTAACTCTAAGGTGATCATGACTCATCGCCCGTACTGTAAATTTGTTTTTTTTTTAAGAACAGCTACAAGAAATGATTCATAACTCTTAGTGCAATATTACATTACATGCAGAAACAATAGTTAGTCAAAATATTAACTTACTTGATTAATTTTTACCAAGTATTGTAAGAAGTGGTGAGCTTAACTTGTTCATAGCAAGTTAATTAAATAACTTTTGTAACAAAAAAAATGTAGTCGAAAAATTTGCTTTAATGATGTATTTTGATGACTCTTATGTAACATTCAAAATGTAAAAATATGAGTTATCCAAATAGACTTGCAAGTGTTTTTGAATCAGCGGATAAACATTAGACTATTACCTACCTTAGAAGGCAGTTTGCAGAGAAGATCCCGGCAGGAAACAACAGCGGATAATAGCTTACTTGTATATCGAAGAAATAAAGATGTGGTCATTACTTTAATTTTACTATTATAAATGAAACCCTGGGTGCCCGTCTTATCTATACTCATATACTCTCTTATCAGGATTAAAGGAAAATGACTGTAGACGCGACAAGATGCGGGTTCGATTCCCATTCAGGGAAATAAAATATTTAACATTTTTATTTTTTTTGCTCTGATGTTGAAGCAAAGCGCGGAGTTGAGTTTCGCCACTTAACTCGTAATATCTCCAGAATTTGGCGGGAAATAAGAACCGATGTGTCTTAACGCTAGGTTATTTTTACCTACTCAGCTGTATTCGAGATACAACGTAACGCAAAAAAGGGAGTTTTTCTAGTTGGTACCTACTTAGGAAAAATTGGTCAACATGATGAGTATTTTGTGTTGACGTTATAAAATAAAGGTCTGTCTTGGAACCCTAGCAGCCCAGCTAAACCTTAACAGGTATAAATATAAGGCAATTGTTGTTCTAGAACATCTGGGGCCCTACTCTTGACGGCAATATCCAACTATCAATCAAGAATAAACGTCATTTGGTACTCTTGAAAGCAAGTCCAGTAG
>FASU01004144.1:0-10602 GCA_001486225.1 Heliconius pardalinus sergestus | reverse complement strand
GTGAGAAGACCTCGATGATGATGAAACGGACACAGTTGCTTACAAGCGGAAGCCCTGTTTGGAAAGTATCTAGTGTGTAGTGTTGTTCTTGAGTGATACATGTCACTTATTGTAATTACGTGGAACCTGTTGGGAACATAAAGACGGTATGTGTTTTTATCGTGTTTATTTTAAAAACGTTAACCGTTTTCGATTTCTAAAAAATATAACTTGGTTTGGTTGTCTTTCAATGTTATGTTTGTTCAAGCAATTATACTAATGTAAAACATCTTAAAGGACCGTGTGACCGTGTGAATTTGAGGACCGTGAAGGCTCTCTTTGTCTGTAATATTTTTTATTGGTATGGAGCTAATTGCTGTAACTGCTGTGGCTATATAGTGGACCTTAGAGGTTGATGTTTGATGTCTTTGCCTTTTGCATCCTTATTTCATCGTACTCTTCTACTCGACGACGAAAAATAACATTTTTAGTATATGCTAACGCCGATTTGGTACTTTTATATTTTAAGTCTCTAGGTAAAATTTTATTTCTTTAAGTTATAAAATCTACTTATTTTATTAATTTTCCTGCTATTGGGATCCAATCCAAGTAAATAGAAAACATTTCTATGTCTTCCCAACAATTTTTTATCCAATTAGTTAGCAGCCGCAAGCTCTGCTTTCATTCAACGTATATGTGTTTAAAATTAATGTTGTGTCTATCGCATTTAAACTTGTTAAGCATACAAATTTCAACATGAACTTTATTTTAGTGTGTACTATAATATCACATTTGGTTGCCGCAAATAATGTAAGTAAATTAACTCAAACATTACAACAAAACTACTTGAGTACAACGTTAAATTATAAATGTTGCAATCATTTTAGTAATAATTAAAAAAATAATCATTTTATTAATATAGATAACCGTTGCCTCTTTTAGGCGCGTCAATTTAGAGTTACAGATCAAGTTTATTTAGACATAATTAAAGAAGATAAGCCTATAGGTCGTATAGTTATCGGACTTTTTGGTGATTTGGCGCCGAAGGCTGCGAAAAATTTTAAAATATTGGCAACCAAAGGAATTAAGGGCAAATCATACAAAGGCACTAGTTTCATTCGTGTAATTAAGAGATTTATGGTACAGGGTGAGTTAATATAAAAAATGCGCACAGTACAAAAGACGTAGATTGTAATTTGATTATAAAATATAATGGTAATAAATAAAAAATAAATTTGATTATAGGAGGAGACGTAGTGACTAATGATGGTAGAGGTTCCATCAGCATATATGGTAGAACCTTTGAAGATGAAAATTTAGATACAGAGCACAGTGCAGCCGGATTCGTATCAATGGCCAATAACGGTACGTAGAGGCTGAAATGATGCCAGAAAAAGACAAATAGATTGAATTAGAGATTTATCGCTAAATACTCATATCTACCTGAAAGGTATGATGTAATATGTTCATAGAAGAAAGTTAATAAGTTTATAGTTCCATTTTGTTTTAGGAAAGGATACGAATGGTTGCCAGTTTCTTATCACGACAAAACCAACGCCATGGTTGGATAACCTACATTCTGTAGTAGGGAAGGTAGGTTCCAAGGTGACCTAAGTGTGTTACGATTTATGTTTTTTAGTTAAGTACGTGACTTTTTTCTTTTAATAAAATTTATTTGACTTTTTCATTTTGAACTTTTCTTACCAGGTAGTAGATGGACAAAAAGTAGTGCATATGATAGAACAAACGCCGACAGATATGGAGGACAGACCGGAAGTACCTATTTTTATTGCTGATTGTGGCCTGTTGCCGACGGAACCTTATTACATATCCGATGATCCATACGAGTAAGAAAATAGTTTTCTATTAGCTTCATTCTAATCTCTTCTATAGGATGAGTTAGGTTAACGGAATGTCTTAACAGATGATAACCTAGTGTTTAGACACCTTGTTTCCCATTTCTTATTAGTAAGTATTTGTATAATACTTGAAACACTTACTTATATGACTCGTTGTTAATACTAACGAGCCACTGTGGTCAAAAATTTAGTAAATTATCAGATTTTGAGTATTATTGCTACACACATTTTCTTTTTTTCAGTTTATGGGGTTGGATAAAGGCTTCGGCGGTACCGCTTACCATGTCATTTTCTATTTTAGGTTTCTTTCACTGGATGATAAAAAAGATGGAAATTTAAATTAATAAAAAAAAATAGTACCTAAATATCAATTGAATATTTTTATGTATTGAATTGAATTATCATCATCGAATAATTATTATTTTGAATAATACGAAGGAGTTGTTTGAAAATTATATTTCAAATTTCTTTGATAAAATTAACATTTATTTGCGATCGTTCATTCAAACTATTATTCTACTCTTAATATAAATAACTAGTGCTACTGATCGTTTATAATTAGTTATAGTTTAAAATACATAATGGAATAAATTTGGCGAGAAATTGATTCCATTAATTTCAAATGGTTTTAGAAATGTAGTGATTAAATCAATGTAATTTTTTTGTAGTTAAAATTAAAAGTAAAACATTTTATAAATAACGAGAAATTACTAGGAATTATGTCATATTGGATTTTAAAATGATAGAAACAAATTAAATAGTTTTGTAAGTTCATTTATTTCTTAGAAAATATATTTTCTGTTATTTTAGCAATTGTGCCTTCATCACAACCACAATCAAGTTAATATGTCTTAACTATATTAATATTACATACATTATGTACAGAATTATAATTTACATAAAATTACAATCAACCTTGCAATTGCAATTGCATTGCAATATAATATTTATTTATTTTTGTTTTTTTTGCCATGAATCACGTTAACGATTAGTAAATTATGTATATTTTTTTAAGAAAACACGAACGACTTAGTACCTAGGTTATAATTATACATAGATTTAAGGTTTTTCTTTGTTATAACATACAATAATTACTTAAGTGAAAAATTTATGTTACAATAAATAATGTTCAGTTGTAAGAAAAATTTTGCAATTCTATGTACTTATACTATTAAATTATAAATAATATTTTCTATTAGCGTGTCAGTATTTTGTAAAATCATAAATGCCTATTTATTTTTTGTTAACATTTTCTTTTTATTTAAAAAAAAATCCTATGCTATATCCCGCACGCAGCAGGGTACGCAGAGGGGACCCAGTGATAAGATATTTCGTTTTCCACTTTCCACCGATATTTTCGAGGCATTGCGTGTTGAGTGGCGAATCTCGGCGCGCCTTTGCCTTGTTGCAAGAGCGAGAAAAATGAAAATATTGATAAAATAATCATTTATTCCCTCCTACTTCTTCTTTATTTTTTATACAGAATACATATATTGTAATAAATATAAATTAATCGTACATATCTTAAAAACACTGAGCCTTTTAAACCCATATGCAATGTTTGGGAGCACCTTACCAAGAGGTATGACTACAAATTAATAATTATTATTTAAATATGATATATAATAATCTAAAGATATAAACTATTGATATCACAGAATGTGAGAAAAAATTAAGAATTGATCAAAGGACAATAATAAAATTTTAATATGTTAATATGTCGAACGAAATACAAATCAAATTAGCAACATTTTTAATTTAATGTAGGTAGAGTGTCAAATTAATTATTTTAGTTAGTTTTTAAGTTAAATAAAAAAAAATTCTTCGACTTTGCTTGTAAAAGATTATTAGGTATATGTAATTCTTTTTATCTGCTTAAATTTGATTTGACTATAAGACAATTTCAAGGATTCAAAGTTAGCGATTAAAAAGCTACAATAGTCGGACCAACAGCATCAAGGCACACAGTACCGTCGAAGCGGCAGGAGCGCTGTGGGGCGCGGCGGCGGGCGAGGGCGTGGGGGAGGAGGGGCGCGCGGGGTCGCCGGAGCGTTGTCCCGCCGCAGCGCCGCACGCGCGCTCGCACGACGCCCACGCGCGGCACACGTCGCACGCACTGGCACTCACCGCCTGGTAGAACACGCGCGCTCTGTGACCTACAGGAGATAAAATTAGTGAGAGCGTAGGGTGTAGTGCACATAAAAAAAAATAATATACTTTTCACATTTTAACAAATAATGAATAACATAATATCTACAGTAGCTACACTTTAAATAACTTCGCAATAAAAGATGAACTGTGTTGAAAATATTTAAAGAAGAGAAAATAATATAGAAGGGATAAGTGAACTCACTCGAATCATACAGGTCCTGCAGCGTGACCCAGGCGGCGCGCTGGCGGGCGACGGGGAGCGCGCGCGGCGCCGCCAGCGTGGCGCAGCGCTCCGCCGTGCCCGCGCGCAACCACGCCGCCACCCGCGCGCCGCCCTGCAGCACGCGAGCGCCCACCACGTGACGCGCCGCCTGACGACATACATTGTTTATTACGCTCCTGCATACAGCAGAGTAGGCAGGCACTAACACTACTTTTTAAAAAAAATTGCGTGTTGAGTGGTGGATCTCAACGACACGGGTAAAGTAAAGGTTTGAAAGGGTAAAGCTGCTACAAATAGCTGGAAATTGGTAAAGTAAAAATTAATAAAGATAAATCAAGAGAATGTTCTGTTACCGTCAGCTCAGTGATAGTGTTGATATCTGCTAAATATCCTGAAGGCAGCTGTACCGTAAGAAGCGCCAATCCACTCTCCTTTTCACTTGCAACAGGTATATATCTGAAAAAAGGTTGAAATTTCTAATTAATCATAACATGACTATTATTATATTACTACTGCTTTACAAATGTATTATAATAATGTATTTGTACGTATAGATATTGTGTATTTTAATATAACAAAATTCTGCAGATAAGTAAATTAATAATTATCTATATAGTTCAAGCGGATGAAGCCAGTCGATAATAATGTATATTTTTAAATTGTATTGCGCCGAGCACTATAGTGCCACCGTCTGACACCAAAAGGTTGTGGTTCGATCTCGAGGTTTGAATTATTTCCATTTCCAGCAAGACAAAACGTGGCCGTTACTTCTACCACTCAACACGTTATGTCTCAAAAATTAAACAGAAAGAAAGGAACGAAGGAACGGAGTATCTTAACAATAGGTTCCGTCTGTTTACAGTGCTACTTTTTTTCTAAATAAAACAGACTATCGTATACGCACCCCACACAAATTGACAACTGCAGACGGTGTCCGGTGGACACGTAGTCCACGCGCGGGTCCAGCGTGTAGCGCGGCCACGCCGCCGTCACGTTGGAGGCGCCGCGCGCAGCCAGGCCCACCGCGCCCACGCCGCGCCCCTCCGTAGTCGCGCTCGCGTTGCGGACGTCGCGCACCTGTAGTCAACCATGGCCATTTGATATTGCTCTTAGGACGTTACTTTGGAAGCTTTGTAGGATTTCCAGATTTGAGTTTCTGGCAGATACCCATAGTTGCATTTCATAAGACCAAATGGGCTTTATGACGCATTTATAAACTGATGGTTTATAAGAAATTGTTAGTGGTAATTAACCACTATAAACGCTTGAATACGAGATGTGCTTCTTACCTTTCAGCTTTGATATGATTAGCCCACGTTAATCCTCGATCTAAACGAAGCCCAAAGTAGCTCATACAAAATATAAGTAAAAAATCATCATAAATTACCAATTGTGTCTGTATGATGAGTGTGTTGTCGCTATCGATGTTGAAGTTGCGCGGCTCGCCGTTGCCGGCGCGCACTGACAGTCGCAACTTGGTCGGTGTTTTAATAGCTATGGCGAATTGAGATAACGCGTCCAGCTGTAACAAAATGTATACATAGCAAATGTCAAAAATACATTTTTTTAAGATCTTCACTCGGATGAATGATTATATTTAAATTATTTCTTCGCTAGAGAAGGCGAGGCGATAAGACACGCCACTCAATAATGTCAATAACTCTTAGGTAGGTTACTAGGTTTCCTGCTACAGCTGCTTTTTTATTTTCTAGCCAATTATATTTTCAATTATTAAGGTCCGACTCACCACTTCAGGGTCCTGGTCGTTAGGTCCCAATGCCTGCATGAGGTACTGTGCGACGGGCACCGCCTCGTCTATGGAGCTGGCGGCGAGCATCGCGCGCATGGCCCACGCTGCCGTCGAAGCTTCTAGAGTATTGCCTTTCAACCACGGATTGCGCCATTCCGATCCAGATATTTTACGCGACCAGAATAATGTTGTTGCTGCAAATTTATATTATCTATATATTTTTGTGAATCGACGTGACGTTAATGATATACGAGTATTCCAACTCTATCGATAATTTCTTACAATCCTAAAATATTTTGTTTAGTTTACTTCTCTTGTTATGTCATATTATGACACAAAATACTATGCTGTTGTATTATAAAATTTTCTAAATTCTACCAGTCTCAAAATCTTATTCTCTGTATTTTCTATTATATTTCTTACATTAAGTACTAGTACATCATATCACACTTCTTTGACAAAAATATCTATTATTTTCATTAACAAACTGTTCCTAATTACATACAACTACATAAAGATAGTGCTACTATCTACTTACAACCTAAAAATTTAAAATTAAATATAAGTTAGCTGTAAATGGCTGCGCAAGTTTAATTTGAGGATTTCTCGTACTTTTTGTTTCGTAAGCCTTACTTCAGGGCTGCCACGACTTGTGGACCGTACCGCAAACAGTAATAATTACCTGTAGAATTAGTATATTTATCCATGAGTTGTAATGCGTCAGCCGCCTGCGGGTGTCGTGCGGCTGCCAGCGCGCTGCCCGCCAGCGCCAAGGAGAACGCGTCCAGCTCCGCCGACAGCGACTTAGCTAAGTAGTCCTGGGCTTTATTTATTGCGTTCTTGTACAGCACGTCGTTAGCCTGAGTATGGAAGCATTATATAGAATTTATGGTTTAAGTTTTTTTAATTTGAATTATGTATTAATAAAAAATAATGACCTTAGTCTCCAACAAAGCGAGTAACGCGTTGGCGGCGAGCGGTACGGGTGCGGCCGCTCGCGGGTTGTTGCGGGTGGCGGGCGGCTCCCAGCTGCCGTCGGAGCGCTGCGCCGCCGCCAGCCAGCGTGCCGCAGCCGTGGCCGCCGTGGGCGACACCGCTACGTAGCGCGCCGACCGCGACAGCCAGCGCGCCGCCGTCGCCGTCGTCCTGAATGCACAGAGGGAACCTGGTGTCAACACATTCTGTTCCACATGCACCACCAAATATACGAGAAATTGAGTGTTGATTATTAGTCAAGCGAAAACATCATTAATTCAGATCCCCGAGTGGAAACCGATTTAAGGTGAGGGAAGACGCGGTGACACAGATGCATTGTCCTTAAAATGCCCACTGTCCTTTAAATATCCACATAAATACATTTAAATAACCACCTTTTAAGTTCAAATATAATTACTAACCAAACATCCGAAACCGCGTCGTCTCCGATCTCTTGTGCAAAAGACCCGTCCGGGCGGCGGAAGGCCATGAGGCGCTGGTATCCGGTCCAAGTTTGCAATCTCGCATCTTTTAATATAGTTGTTTCGTCGTCTTGTTCGGTTGCCTAAAATATATTACAAAATAACTTAGAAATATAAAATAACTTCACTAGGTACCTACTGTTTACCGTCCTATTACCAATGCAAAGAATTCAAATTTGTAACATGAGTTATCATGACTAGCACATGATAATAATAATGACACAACTTAACACATAAATAAAAATGTTTAATGACATTTTAAAAAATGCTAATCAAAAGAAAAATAAAATTTCTAAAAACGCACCTGTAAGTAATCCAAAACAACACACGCCCTAGCCATCGGTCGTAAAGCGTAAGTAGGGTCAGCTGCCACGACGGGAGGGGCCTTTAAGGCTCTCAGAGCATTGGCCATCAAGTCCCCCGTGGCCTCCAGCGACACGGCGCCGAGGCGCGTGCCGGGGGCCGGCGCCAGGGTCACGTTGCCGCGCGCCACCCCGCGCCGCCCGTCCAGCAGCGCCCACGACCATATATCCTCGGTGTAGCCGTCCTAAATGATGCCAATACATATATTATTAGCATTTTGAATACTTTTTAAAAATAATTTATAGACTTTGTCATGTAATACTGTAACTTTTTATAATGAACTAAGTAATGGATTAAAAATATATATTAGTAGGTATATATTTTAAGGATTCATAAACCAATTAAATTTATTATTTTATGAATGAGGTTAAGTTATAAAAGATGGTTATTATAATAATTATATCAAAAAATAATTTTGAGCATAATTATAGCCATTGGAAAATACATAACACTTAATAATAAATTAATAGAGATTTACGTTTTACGTCTTAAATGAATTAAACGTTTTTCGCAATGACCTCAACGATTTAGGAAATTAAAGATTAGATTAGCTTATAATATTCATATGGCTTTGTAAGAAAACCAAATAAAGTTATACAAGATCACTCGTGTTTCTGTCCGTCATCCGTCGCGAGTGAAATGTTTTTTATTTCATTCGCCAGTCGACAGTCGACATGTCTCAAAACTTAGGTGGTGTGTGGGGAGAGCAGCGTCTTAAACACTAGGTTTCCTTTGCCTACCGTGCTATATCCGAGATACAACGGGAAGCTAACAAAAAACGTACGAACAAAGAATCTCAAGTACCTACTTACCTTAACATCAATAGTCCTAAAGAGCGAAGCGGACACGCCATTGCCGTTCGCTTCGACGATGACGGGCGCCTCGCCAGCGCGTGCTGCCGTCACCAGGAACGCCGTGCTGGCGGCGCCGCGCGCGGGCACTACCACGTCGAGGCGACGGTACAACTCGATTTCTATTGTCATATAATAAATTAGTTATTTATTTAGAACATTAGATTAATGCTGTTAGCAATATTGATTTCTACAGCGATACCTTAATATACCCTGTCCCTGAGGTCATCGGCGTATGGGCGAACACAAATATAATCTTAAGGCCTTAATAGTAGGTAGTTATCTTAATTTTCTTTTCTTATAATTAAATTTACTTTAATTAGATTAACTGTTTAAGCCATGTAAAAATATTCTTAATGATTAAACTTAAAGAGTAGGTAATTTTTTATATTTACATTAAAGTATAAGTTATATTACACGGTCAAATTCGATATTTCCGATAAGTATGTAAAGCTATGTTTGAAAAGTAAAAACTTAGTGACTTACTTTTAGCAGAATCAACACTATTTTCCAGTGGTTCGAATTCGTAGTACTGATCGGAATTGTGGAATGTTACTTTTACTGAAGTGTCCGCGTTGAGGGAACTTTTTAACGTGATTATAATGGCAACGGCTTCTCCCTTTTGCAAAGTTTCAGGAAGCTCTGCGGTTATGGACAGTGGAAGAGCTGTTGTAATTTTCTTCGGTTGAGCAAGACCTAGGCCGAATGTTGGATGAACCGCAAATGCGCCTACCGACCAATCCCCGGGAATTATGGGTGACCAGCGCTCTCGTGTGCCCATGCCCTCATTTCTAAGAAAAAAATTAGTTACTTTAGCTTTATAATTATCAACAAAACACTATAAATAACACTTATAAAAATATATATTATGTGAAAAAAGGGCTTTATTACATTTATTTACTTTAACTTAGCGTTAAAATAAAATATATATAACAGATATTGACAACCAATCATCTTAACCAGACCGGAACGAGTATTAATACGATATATGCAATGGGTGTTTTTTGTTGACTCTACATACATAGGTGAAAGTAAATATGTAATGGAATTATTAATATTCGATGGATGATCAGGTTTAGGTGTAAATATTGAGTGTTTTTTTAAATCTTCACATAAGTATTCTCCCGATTTTTATTGTAAATATTTAATTACAATATTAATAATAGAGTCCGTTGTAGCGCAGGGGTACAAGCTTGCGATTGTAAACGCGACGATTGTGGGTTCGATTGGCATTCGAGGGAATGAATGCTTTCATTTCCTCACTCTGGTAAAGAGGCAAAGCAACCACTCAACACGCAATGCCTGCTGCATTTGGCGATAAGGAGAGTGGTGGATCTTAGCACCAGGTTTCCTCTGCCTATCCAGCTGTGTGCGGGATATAGCGTAAAGCTAAAAAAAAATAATACATTTTTGTAATAAATATAATTAAGTATTCTTTTTTTCATTACTGGCTGACTGACAGACAACGCACGGTCTAAAAATCCTTGCCCTGAAATTTCTACAGAATTTTACCTTTTATAGCCTACACAAAAGAATTTGCGGACTACAGGTATTTCTTTATATAAGTACTATTAGATAACTTACCCAATAGTAATATTAGTAAACATCCAAGTAGAGTGTGGAGCCTGAGCGCGCGACAGGTAGTAGCGGGGCGCGGGCGGCGGCGGCACGCGGCTAAACGCGTAGGGCCCGGCTTGCGGCGCGCGGGTGCCGGTCTCGAGGGCCTCTGTTGTGCCTAGATATCATATTTATGTTTAATGCATTTATTTGCAAACTATCAACACACTCGCAAAATTATACAAAATCTTTACTTGAATTATATAGATAGCCAGTTATTTGAAAGTATATGCTATATTACTGTAAAAAAACATCTAAATCTTTTTTATATATTTTTTTAAAATTAAAGAAAAATACTTATTAAGAAAAGTAATTAAGAAAACGTTTTCTATTAATAATTAATGAGATATCT
>FASU01004065.1:0-11553 GCA_001486225.1 Heliconius pardalinus sergestus | reverse complement strand
GACGCGAAAATATTCTAATAGATTAAGCAGGCGTAGCCGCGTCCGGGTCCACTAGTAAGTAATATGTCAGGGAGGAATTGTAGAGGTTGTAGCGCAGTGTGCACTTGGGGGAATAAATGATTTTTTATTGTTATTTTTATGTTTTTATTTCCTAGCTCTGGTAACAAGGACAATCGCGACGTTCATTTCTACCACTTAATACTTGGTCTCGGAAATTTGGTGATTGGTGAAAGGAGTGTTTTAACATTATGTTTTCTTTGCCTATCCTGCTATATGACGGATACAAGGTGAAGCTAAAAAAATATTAATTGGAAAATATTTTATTATTTATAATATTTCCTTTAATACTATATTTTTTAACACAGGGCACAGGTTCAAAACCGATAGTAATAGGTCAACAACCAAAACTCCTCATAGCTGGTGGAGGAAAACCAGTTCTCCTCTCTACACAGAATCTATTGAACTCAGCTGTGATATTACAAGGGGGCGGTAAAGCGGTGCTATTGCAGAATATTAAACCGGTAAGCATTTTTGTTATTTATACTAAGTACCCGCTCGCGGCTTCGCCCGTTTGCACCACACAATTATGTATTCCCTCACCTGAATTACTTTCGTGATCCAATAACATTATTCCATAAATTGAAAACTATAGGGAAACTATAGTGTACCTTTCACCCGTTTCGTTTACCCTTTCAATAAAATACTTTGTAGCCATATCGTCGCATGCAATACTTTGTGTTGACATAACTTACTTATGAACTGACTCAAATAAAACTAACACTAAGTGTTAAAGCAAGTTTTGCTTTTATACAATATCGAAAACTGTATTTAAATTGGTGAAGCTGTTTCTAAGAGTAGTGTGAACAAACGCACAGACAAATAGACACATCGACAAACAAAAATTAATTAATAGATTAATATCTGCTCCCGATAATAGATATCTTCCAGATACAGACAATGATGAGTTTTTATTTTATTATATGTATAGATTTAAAATAAAAAATAGTATGGTTTTTTACACATTATTAATCCTACATTCCACTCAAAATACTGTATATTAAGTGGTGAAATTCAACGCGGCGGAAATTATTCTCTACCAGAGCGGGAAAATGAAAATAATTAACTTTCCCTCTTGGGAATCGAATCCAAAACCATAGTTTTAGACTACCCAATAACCCTGTCATACTCCGCCGCGATGGCTTAAATAAATTTTAAATGAACATAATATATTTATCAGAAAATTATTTTCTTTAAGATGGCGCAACAAGTAGTACAGCAGACTCCACAGCCTATACAACATCAAATAGCACATCCGGTAGATATTAAATGTTACCTAAAAGTTTCTATTAATAAATGTAATTTAGTTATATTTTAAATTGATAAGTTTAATATTATTATATGTATTAAAAAAAATATTTTAAGCATTCTGTATAAATTTATCAATCATACGTTTTTACCTATAGGTTCAAATGCAACAACCGGTCCAACAAGTCCAAACTCCAGTACAGCAACCGCAACCAACTCCGCAACCACAACCACAAACGCAACCAACGCCGCAATCGGCGACGCAGCCTGCGCAACCGCTCGTGCCGCGTAGAGGGTTGTCGCTTACGGTAAGATTATATTGATTTTTGGATTACAATTTTTGTTGTTTTTGTTATATTAATGGTTAGAATTAAATGCTGTTTTGGGAAGGTATTAATTTCTTGTAAATTATATTTTATATATAAAGCAACTGTTGAATCTTTTGTCGACTTCTCAGCAGAACTGCCATCTGAGCCGGTGGCAGCTTATAAGATTGACATTTCTTTGTAACTCGACGTTTCAAAGTGCCAGTGATGGCACAGATGTCCTAATAAAAAATGTTGATTTAGATTTTTATTAATAACCAAACGAAAAACATCGTTATGTCTCGTATAGGATTGTCGCTGACGGCAAGAATATTATCTGATCGAGGAGGTTGTGTGTTCTTACCTACTCAAAAATATGATTATAATTTAAATTATATTCGTTTTCCTACTCTAACAAACTCAATCATTAATATATGAATGTATGGGAACATTTCAGGCGTTAAGATTTTATAGGTTAACAGTTAAATATAAGTAAAGTATGATAATAATCACTAAATTAACATTTGATTCCTCAGCGCGAACAAATGATGGAAGCGCAAGATATGTTCCGCAATGCTAATCGAGTCACGCGCCCTGAAAAAGCACTCATACTTGGCTTTATGGCTGGCTCTAGAGGTAAATTGAATATAAATTATTTAATTATTACTAAATAATCTGTCTAAAAAATTTAAATTAAAGTAGTATTTAAAACATATGTATATTAAAAATATTAATGTATGTATAATTAATAAGAGTCCGTCCGTCGTGGCGCATCGACACCACGCGATAAATAATTCATTCCCCCGAGTGGGATTGGAATCCACACCTGTAGCGCTTACAGTCACGACGGCCCCAACCTCACATTATCAACATTAATGTACATAATTTTAATATTTAATTATCACATGTTTCATTTTACAGACAATCCATGTCCGAACCTGGGCAACATAGTAACAATAAAACTATCCGAAAACATAGAGAATGTATTGCAGTCGGACGATACATACCTGACCATGCTCTCTGAGATGCACTTCCAAATGAACTACAATAACGGTCAGTGGACGCGCCTCAAGAAGTACCGTCATATAGATGGCATGGTACCCCAGAAGATACCTCCAGGGTCCACGGTCATAGCGGCCAACAACCAGCAGCCGGTAGTGTCCATCGCTAACCAGAGTGTCAGTTAAGGTTCGTAATTGTCCATGGTTTGTCGTATTGCAATATAGATTTTGTTTTTTTTTTTTTGGTTATAAAAAATATATTTATAATAAAAATATGGGAACACTCTATATAAGTGTGTGTATGTGTATTTTATTTGTTACAAACTTTTTTTCTGAACACTGTATAAGTGTAAATATATAGTGTTGTGGTTGTAATGAAGAAATTGTAATTTATTGATATGAATGATTATATATATTGTATTCAATATAATGAGTTGGTAGTATTATACGTATTTATTCTTATTTTACTTAACTGTTACACATACTTAATAATATTACTTTTGTTGCCCAATTCCCGAGGCATTGAGTGACGGAACTCAACGCCGCTTTATCTCTTCACCAACGATAAATGAAAATATTAAATCGAAATGCGAATCGAACCCATATGCGTTTACAGTCGCACGCTTGTATCCCTGCGCCTCGACGGCCTCAAATATGAATGGATAAAATTATTTTTATCATTATGTTTATCAGTTTTTATTTTATTTTATCAATTGGTAACACTCTAAATATGTATGTATGTCTGGCTGCAATTGACAATTTATTGATCTGAGTGATATATAATGTATGTTTATAATTAATATTTTAAAAGGACATAAAGGAAAGTGGAAAACGGAAGTATCTTAATGAGAATGGATGTCTTAAAACTAGATTAACAGGTTATTATTCCTTATTATTCCTTTATATACAATATACTGATTCAACTAAAACGTTAATTATATCATAGCTATTTACATGTATATGATTTATATTTTGGATTATATTATTTACCTTTACAATTTGAGCAATGAGCAGTGAATATTTTTTTTTCAGTTTGCCAATTTACGCTTATTAAAGAAAAAATCTAACCACTCAAAAAAAGTTATATGGAAAAATATTTTCTCTAGTGGAATTTAAATGGAATTCTATTCAAATTATTATTTTATTAACTTTATGTATATGTACTTTAATTTTCTTATACTCTAAAGATAATCTATATTGCAATGTCGGCACTCTTTTAATAAGAAAAATAAAAAAAGATATTTAAAAGATATCATTCTTAGTTAATTTCATAAAAAAATTGTAATTATTTCGTTTTATAATTACTTGTTAGTAAAACATTGGAAAAAGTCGCATCATAGATAAAACATTTGTTCAGCCAAATTTAACCAACAAACCATATAATTGTAAATCGATATAACCAGGTTTAAAAATATTGTATATTTAAATTGTTTCTGTAGTTTTTAATTGTAGTATTAATTGGTAAATATTTTTTTCTTGATCTCAAGGATTATTCTTGGCTTTTAAGTATCGTTTGTGCCAAAATGATTTTCAAAATTATAAACTTGTATTTGCTTGATGTTTGATTTTAATAGTTAGTATCTGATTTTGAATGAATGAAATAGCAATTGTATGATAAACGCGACGTTTTTTAAATATAGTTTTAAATCACGGAAAGAAATAGATATTTTATATATAAAACATTTTTTAACAGCCATTTTAGAATGTAGATTATAATAGTAGACATATAATTAAAAATATAAGTTTTTTAAAACAGTAAAAAATAAAAAACGCCGCGTGTATAGTCACCCTTATTTATTATGTATTTCATTATTCCCACATGTTATTTAATGGTAAAGCAATTTAACTTATGCCTAAAAAGCCTTGTAATTAGCTTTGTTGGGTAAAAAAACATTTATTTACTATAGACATGTAATATAATTTAGGTTAAAAAAAATTAAAACACCAAGATGAAATGATAATTAATAGTTTGTTTTCGCTTTTATTATGAAGCACAGTGCGACAATAAAAAAAATTGTTTAAGTGTTTCAAATGAATATATTATATCTTAGGTTATTTCTGAAGAAATAAAACTGAATTTATGCGCTATGATGTTAATTTGTGACATCATCAATTCTATTATTTTTTTTTATTTTATTATCATGTCACGCATATATAATTTTTTATACCTCATTTTATGTATTAGACCAAGTTTTAGTTTCTTCTTCGTAAATATATGTGAAAAGTTACGAAATATTGTGCAGGTTATCAAATATGTGATACAAATTAATCAATCTGTTTGTTCATAAATAAAGTTTTATATACATTTTTACTGCCATACTATAATTGTACGCAAAGTGATATGGTTCCACGATAATCACTAAAGACGCCATTCGAAAAAAAATTCTTTGCACTTTCTTTTAAATTTGTCGTCGCGTTTGTAAACAGACTAATGTAATGTTTATTTAAAAGTTTTTTTATTTAATTATGCGTGAAGTTGACTTAATTTTTATTTTTTATTTAATTGCTTGAAATTTTGATAAGAGTAATAAGTTTTAAAGCATTTATTTATATTTTCTGAAACATTATGCAAAAGTTTTTTTAATTCGATATGACAGTTCTCAATGTGACTTTGTAGGACTTTCAGCATTTTTAATAAATAGTGACTATATATCAAAGTATTGTGATGTAACAGAACCAATTAGATTTGAAATAGTTTTGTACCTTTTGTAAGCGTTATAAGAATGTAAACATAAATTCAATAGACTCGAGAGATAAAAAATGAATGTTGTGCACAGTATAAAGTCTTTATAACGACACCAAAGGGACTCCGCCGCCCTGAAGTTAGGTGTAGATGGCTGCGCAAATTTATTTTATTGGATTTTTCTTACGTTTCTTCCCGAGTGTAGAATGCGCAAAATTTCAGGAAGCCTAATTTCAGGGCGCCCACGACTTGTCTAACGTACTGTACTACTGTATCATTGTATTGAAATCTGGCCAAACTCATTTGATTTCGGCAGCTTAGGGAGATTTGTGTTGAATAGAATAACGTTATTTGGACTTTATTCTGTATTTCCATGTCTTTCAACGATTAAAAGTAATTACCGGTAATAAAATGATTTTTAAAGTCTTAATATTTTAAACACATCTATAATCTTTTTTTTTTAATTTTTAATTTCCACCTGGCATCATTTACGGATATAAAATGTTTGCATAATAAAAAGGTCGATTAAAATGTTCATCCTAAATGTGACAAACTTTATTTTTTTTTAAATTTTACATTATAATAATACTGAGGGAAAAAATATTTCTTTTTCCTCAGTATTTATATAAATTTAAATATAATACATATTTATATCTCGTTTCAATTGAGTGATATACCAGTATATAGAATTTTATCCCTTATATGTTTAATTCTCTCAGTCTCTTTTATTTCCTAAATCAACACAAAATTTTCCTATTACTTATCATACAAAAAATCTTATGAAACTCGACATGAAATCTATATAAGGCTGTGTGGCGACATGAAGGTCGCACAATCGATTCTAATTTAAACAATTCAAACATATTTATTTATATTTGTCATTAACATATAGGACCGATTTGGCAATTTTATAATATTAAACCTAGATTGTACATTACATATGTTCCTACTCATTGGACCTATAAATATATATGTATTAGTAACAATTTGTCGAAGTCATTTTGCTATACTGATTTATTTTAACCAAAAAAAAACAACATTGTAATTACGTGTTCTTGAAATATCTTTTTAACACGTTGACTGCCAACGCAGTCAGTACTGACCAACAGCGTACTATTCCTTCAGGCCAAGCAAAAATCACAGTTCTATCCAAATTCTAAGCAAATGTTTTAACATGAATACGTTTGTTCATTTGCTATCATACGGGGACATTGATTTTTCTGTATTTTAATTTTTTCAAAAATCAACTTAATTTGGACTTATTAGTGGGTCCATAAATATGGCTTTTAGTTTGATAGCATTGCCCTACGGCCTGTATAAATGAATCGAAAATTCTCGATAACCGCGGACAGTACTGACTGACATGGCCCGAACGGAAAGTCTAATTGTCGACCATCACTGACCGACACCGACTGCCTGAACGGGAAGACGCATATTTTTTCTTAGCGTTGGACGTGTTAAACATTACTTCCATTAAAAATATAATATAAAATTGGTGCTTAAATGGTGGTAATTAATATAAATAATATATCCAAATAATACATTAATTGAATTAAAGATTTTCTCCGCGACGTTCTTACAATGTTGTTTTGTGACCATTAAGTACAGAAGTCAATTTCATCTTTTATATTTATATCTACGTATATATAAAATATTTTTTTGCTTTATTTGCAACATTTTTTGTCAACAAGTTTAAATGTAAAATATTTTTTTAGTTCATGATAATGAAGTTAGTTAATATTAATGAGTTAGATTAATATATTTTTTATTATTATCGTGCAATGGCTGACGGACTTTAGCAATAACTTCGATAGAACAACGTATACAAAACACGAACTTCAATAAATAAGAAATCAATTGTATTGATAGAATAATTTTATCAAAACATTCGATATACTTTAGAAAATATAAATTATCTGTACAATATTTTCTTATTTTTTTTAAACATTATAATACTTCATGATTTTTAAGCTATTTTTTTTTTTTCAATGAAATTTGATTAGAAACATATTACGGAAATTATTATTATTTTTGTTTTATATTTTTAATCAAATAAAAGAATACACTTTAATTTAAATCTAAATAAAACATATAACATGATGTAACTTAATAAAGGAGCCTTTGAAAGATAAACGGCATTATAAAAAAAAACTACATCTACTAAAATATTATAATAATTTATATTTAATGGATTATTTAAAGTAAACCAAATAAATATCTTTAAAAAGCTCTTTTATTCCTTTTTCAGATACAACCATGTTCTTCGAAGTTATTGGCCTGCCTTTGTTATATGAACTTCTGATTAGTCATAATGTTAATGTTTTGTCCTCTTCGCACTTGTAATGGATGACGCGGAGAGACACCACGTTTGTGTTACGAGAGGAATTGTATATATTTTTTTTTACATATGGCGTAATTGCCGGTCTTAAGTTTTTATTTTTATGAAAGTCCCATGGCGAAGATTTTCTATTTAGTTGTACGTTAGTTTTACGTTTGTTACACGTTTTTCTATAGATATTTAATGAACACCATGTATATAGTAGATAGTACAAAAATATTAAACGAAAAACAAGTATTTAAAAATAATATGTGATTTTATTTTTACCTTCCCACTTAATTTCAATTGGTTCATGAATTAATAAAATTGATCTTTAAAGTGAATTTAAATGATGATATTTTATACAATATAACTAGGTAAATATTGTTTTTTTAATTTTTATTATGAAACACATAAACTTTACTCAATCGTTATCCAGGTGCTTTTTGTAATCATCCACCAGAGACAGACATCGAAATAAAACTGAAATATTATAATTAAATTATATAAAAAAATATAAGTACATACTTAGTAAGTTATATCCAATATATACAATTTCGTTTTGACAGAATGTTTATGTTTAAAATATTTTCGTTCTCCTTTGGGGAGTCTAAGAGCTGAGTTGGTTTTAGGCACCCAACACGCAACATCTCTTAAGTATGCCTAGACCTATAGAGGTAAATTTACTAACAATCAAAAGTAGAAATTTTTTATACCTATTTACTTATTTAGAAAACGTATAAAAGTTTAAACGTGGCGGAAGTTGAACCCGCATTTCTCTCTTGGAAATCGTGCAAGAGGTCCACTAAGCCATACGTTCTCAAAGAGCTACGTCAAAATTCTTATGCGCGCCCTTACAAAACTTACGAGACGGTAACAGAATTTTGACGTAGTTTGATGGAAAGTTTCCAAGAGGTGCGGGTCAAACCCTACTGCGATCAAATATTATACGTTTTCTAAATAAGTAATTTTTCTTTCATAAGTGTGGAGCAGCAGTTTAAAAATATGGGGCCTAGTAATACAAAACGCCCCATAATTCGAAATGTATCGTGGAAATTGAGCAAAGTGTCTAAGTTTTTTATACTTGCTATTATAGGGGAATTAAGTGAACTAAAAATCCAATCTACAATAGATTATTGAAAAATTTACCAAATAAGAATATAACGTCAGGTACAAAAGTAGCGAAGCTCCACTTGCCTTCAACTTTAGTACGGAGACAGAATTCAAGTATGGCCGAGATGAATCCTATCACTATAAAACCCAGCATATACCAGATATACACTTGTATTAATAATGCATTTTCCTGTAACATTTTAAAATAAATAAAGCTAGTGCTACTTCTTTTAACAAAAGTAGATGTGGTCTATAAAATCAGAGTTAGATAAATTTTAATTGCAATTAACAATTAAATATTATCAATCGATAATTTGTTGTGGAAAAGTCACGTTAAGGTCGATCTCAGATTTGAGAGCGGATAGGTCTTAAAGTTAATATTTTTGTCGATTCAGATTTACACGCAGAACTATGTCACAGTGTTGAAGCACACCAACGCATTTCTCGTAGTGTAGTTGAGGAGTCTCATTATACGAGAATTCTTATTATTATAGGAAAAACTTTACTTAAAGTTCTCTCGGGGCAAATAAAATTTAATAATTTATGACTTATTTGTTTACAAGAATTTTAACGCATCGATACACAAAGCTGGATTCGTGGTACGTTCAAATTTTATAATAAAATATTTATGTGTGATTCTAACATTTTTTTTCCTTTATGTGGAATATCATGTAAAAATGAAATCTTTTAATAGAATTGTAAACGTAAGAAACGTAAGGGGAATCTTGGCGCAGGGGCACAAGCGTACGACTGTAAACGTGCCAGGTTGTGAGTTCGATTCCCACTCGAGGAAATGAAAATGAAAGCCCGGCATCGAGTTCCGCCACTCAACACACAATACCTCCAGAATTCGGCGAAAACTAAAAAAACGGAAGTGTGTAATTGGGAACGCAATGTATTAACACGAGGCTCCCAGGTTCCCTGTGCTTACCCTGCTATGTACATAATACAACGTGAAGCTAAAAAAAGAATAAACAAGAACTTACGAAAATACAACCAAGTAAAAGTAACATGTTGGCCATCTGAAACAGAGTGAGCAACAGCGTCTTCAATGTCTCTACATATTCTTTCATAACAGAATTGTCATCTGTATTTGAATCGCTGATTAAAACATCTAGAAGACAGCTTATCTGAAAATATATTTTTTTAATACGTGGCTTAAGAAGTCTCTGACTGATGTGACGTGATGGTTGTAGGTTCTATACCTATTACCTATTTTTGTTTCCCCGACGTGTGAGTGAGAGATATTTACGTAATAGTCACTACATTTTATTATTTGTTATTTAGCAGTGCTTCTTGACGGAATAAATGGCTAAATGACAAATTTATACCTACTAACGACGCGATAAGTACAAATTATTTTGGAAATTTAATATTAATGGTAAAAGCATATTACGAAGATTTTATTTCATTGCTCGTCGCTGTTCGCCATAACACCAGCGCGAAGAAATTAAAATATTAATTCCCCCGAATGTGGATCAAAGCTACTATATAGTAAATGTAGATGATACTTACAAAACTAACTGCAGATATTAGGACGGCGGTGCTACGCAGAGAAAGGCAGCAACATGTTTTATCCTCACATAAAGTTAAAATTGCCAGGTTATCCATATGTAATACCGATACTAATATTTTAAAGACTTGTAAACTTCAATTTAGATGACAGTTTGACATACATATGTATAATTTTAACATACATATGTTTAATTTTGTATTTCTTCTTTTCGTTTAGAAATTTATTGTAAATTTAATGCAAATACTTATATTGTATGTTTATGGTAGAAGGTTGATCTAAACGTTAGAACAGACCGGATGGTCTCTCCTGGTACCAGAATAATCTAGAAATTTTAGTAACAAAAAATTAACCATGAAAAATAAAAAAAAACTTTTACACGAACAAATCTGATCAAATCTAAAGCAGGCATCTCTAGATACGACCATGTTAACATACACTTAGACACGACCTATCAGTTCAAATCCTACTGGTACAAAAACTTATATTTATAATGAAACTTTTCCAGATCGAGCTATTGCTCGATTAGTATATTTACTAAGTGTAGCGTAAAGCGTTAATTTACGCATTAGCCCTAATAACAGTTTTAAAATAAAAGAAGAAAGAAGTGTAATTCTCAGAATACAGTGATTGCTTGTTCTAGAGCCATTCTACCTACCTAAAAAATATTAAATAAACTATGATTGTACTTAAAAGGGTTTTTATGTTTATTAGAAACATATTTTTTTCATCAATAACTTAATATTTAAACAAATATTACTGGCCTTTTGTTTCTTACATTGAAAAATATAATACTGTCAAAAAACTGTCCAACTGTCCTGTAGTGGTTTTAAACTGTGAAATAGTTAACATATTATTGTGAGGCTTAGTAAATAAGAATGATTTCTAGTTTACTTCTAATTTATCTAATTGTAGGATCCTCATTAGCAGATGAGGTAATGGAAGGTAGTGTAGGAATGGAAGGTAATTTAAATACGAAGTATCTATTAAAAGCAAAAAAAAATAGACACAAATAATTTTAATATAATTAATTAATTCATTTTTTGCTAGGTAGGCAGATTAAACTTGTTAAGAAACTCTGTTTCCCACTTTCCGCCGAATTCTGGAGGCATTCAACGCTCACTCAACTCAACGCAACTTTGCCTCACAACCAGAGCGAAACCATGAAATGAGAATATTAAGTATTTAGTTTCCTCGAGTGTGAATCGAACCCACAACCTGTCGCTTGTGCCAAGGTGCCACTGGCCTCGAATTCAATGTTTCTTGTAATAATTTTCTTTAACCGACTTCTGCAAGAAAAGGAGGTTATCAATTCG
>FASU01004046.1:501-16152 GCA_001486225.1 Heliconius pardalinus sergestus | reverse complement strand
GTATATGATCGGTCTCGAATATATTTACTTAATGTTTAAAGTAGGCGGACTTAAAAAACTAAAAAATAAGTAATAGAACTATGCCAATTTAAAATAACAATTAAGCTTATATTTTAAAACATACCTCAATAGTAAATGACTTAAAATTACATGCGTAGCCTCAATCTTCTTAGAACATTCGATTACTATATATCACAAATCACAATACAAAAACTTAAGTTCACGTTAAGCACTCTGTCACGACTTTGCTGTTACAGAAAATCCAAGAAATTAAAATAATGTTCACGATGACTTTATTATCATTTATATAAATTGAATAACTTCTACCTAGATGTATATCTCATTAATAAAATTAAAAAACTGCAGCTGGAACTTTTACAGTGTAAGTAATGACAGTCAGTCACACAGTCAATATCTGTTGTCTCGTTCGTTCTATTGAATCTATTCTGTTTTTCGCTTTGAGATGACGTCACCAGCTTGTGGTTGCAGCTTGCAAGCTTAACTTACATAAAATTAATTAATATTTATATATTTGAAATACGTATGATAATTACCTATGCAATTATATGAATCATACTTATGTTTGTAAAACATCCTACATAATGTTAAACTAAAATTATATAAATATTAAAATGACACAAATTTTAAACCATAATTTTTAGGGTTCCGTACTTTTTAGGGAAAAAAGAACCCTTATAAGACAACTCTGTTGTTCGTCCGTCTGCCTATCTATCTGTCTGTCAAGGCGCATTTATCTCAGCAACGCTTGAAGATATCGAGTTGAAATTCAAACTATATACTCAGACCTACGGCCCCATTTCCTAAAAAAATATTTTTATATTTCCTAAAAAAAAATATTTCTTTATTTACTTAGAAAAAAGATATGGCCTTTTATATGGCAAAAAACGAGTATTTGTACACAATAATTATAAAGGGAATCAAAATTCATAGATTACTTCCGGTTAACCTAAAATTATGAAATTTGGCAGCTAGCATCTACAGGTAGCACTCGTTCAGAAAAAAATCTGAATACTATACATGTGTGGGTAAAAAATAATAGCCTTAAAATGGTGGCTAAATTTCGTATTAAAGCCGCTGGTTCAAATGCAGTATCAAATGAAATGGCTCTGGCTAAGCTAAGCCATAATTTCAAAAAAAGCTCGAGACCTTCAAATTTTGTACGGAACCTTCGGTGGGCGAGCCCGACTCGTGTTAGTCCAGTTTATTTATATACCTACCTTTTTAGCCTACTTTTTTTTCTCAAAGCACGGTTTTTTTACTGCACAATTAAATTGTAATATACAAATTTAGACAAAGGGCGGCGTTGAGTCCCGCTACCCAACAGGCAATACCTCCAGAATTCGGCGAAAACTGGGGAACGGAGTCTCTTAACACTATATTCCCTCTGCCTACCCTATTGAGTGCGGGATACAGTGTGAAGCTGGTTGATTGATGAATTGAATTATATATTTATTATGACAATCATTTATTAATCTCAGTGATTTACTTTACATACAGTAATGTGCTGGTTACCAGTTAGGAAATACAAATCTGCATTCTATATTTCTCGTCTGTGGTAATATTCACAAGTTAATGATTTGAATGTGTCTTTCTTTTCTGTTATCTGTGGTATCTACTAGCTTTCTTGTGTGTGAGAAGAGAAACATTTTTAAAACATTGGCAAATTATTTTAACTGTTATTCAAATACAATAAATCTGAAGTGTATTCTTATTCTCAATTAAACAAACGTAAGTATTTAATTATTAGTATTATGGAGTACTAATGTCTTACATGAAATTACTAAGTAAGGTTATAACACATACTTGACAAATCGACAAGTTTCGACATTATTTCTGTTTTTTTTTTGTAATAAATCTTTTTGCAAATAATAATTATTTATTCTTTAGAACTTGTTAACAACAAATAAAAGGAAGTTCATAAATTAAATGTTTTCACGATTTTAATTATTTTTAATTTTCATAACATAAGAATATCATTTACAACACTTTTTAGATGCCAGTTGCTGATGAAATCCAGTCCTCATGGGCAGATGAAGTTGAAATTGATCAAGGAGCATTACCACCTCCTTCTGAAGTAGTTGAAAATGGTCTAAAAATTGTAACCGAATATAAATACGACAATGACAATAAAAAAGTAAAAATAGTACGGACATACAAGATCGAAAAGAGAGTTGTATCGAAGGTAATATTATATTACCTTAATTCACTTGAATACTACTAAATATACGTTCATTATACAATAGAATTATTAATAGTTTTGTGTACAAGTGTTAAAAACATTTAAAATTTTTAAAATTGTGATATGTGTGGAATGAAATGTCAAAACACTAAATTCCCTTTGCCTGCCCCTGCTCTGTAGGATACAGCATGATGATTAAAAAAAAAAATTATGTTTTGTTTTAGAGTATTGCTAAACGCAAGACATGGGCCAAGTTTGGTGATTCTGCAGGTGACAAGCCTGGACCAAATCCAGCTACTACTAATGTATCTGAAGATGTCTATATGCAGTTTATTACAAGCAAGGAGGAGGCACAACGCCCAGATGAAGGTGATTTAGAGGCACTTAAGGTAATTTTTTTATATTCTTTTAATATATTCATGTTAAGGAAAGAATTATAACAGAAAATGTCAACATTTAAATATTTTTGGATGGATGCTATTAAAAGGTTATATTTTATTTAGCTTTATGCTACCTGTACTACAGGCAGAAGGAACTCAATCTTCCCAGCACTGCTCTATTTTTGCAATAATGCATGTTGTTGCGGAACTAAATTAAGCAGTCTGCATTCTAGAGAGACAAAGTGAAAATAATTCATTCCTCTGAGTGGGAATGGAATCCACAAATGTTACATATACATTGTTCCATTGATAATAATTTATGTTAATAAAATATCTCAATAAATCAATCATTTTACATGTTTAAATTATTCCTTGTTTAGGCAAGACCAACTAAGGCTCTGTTCAAGTGTCGTACTTGTCATGGGGAGCATTGGACCACAAGTTGTCCATTCCAACATACAGAATTGGCTCAAGCTAAAGCAAGTGAAGCTGCTAAAGCTGCAGGTAATATCTAATTAATATTTTAATTGTACAAGTTTAGAAGGATGGATGTTTGTTCCACTTCCATGCAAAAACTACTGAATGGATTTAGACATAACTTTAAATTAATATGGCTTATACACCAGAATTACATACTAGGATAGGTCACTAGTTATGTTAAAAATTTGTATACTTTGTATATAATAGCTATAAATAATATAATAATAATAATAAGCAATAGCTTTATGCAGGTGGAGCCAGGCCATTGATGTTACAGTTCCTACTTAAAACTTCTCTTAAAACATTAGTATTTATTGGCCAGTATGCTGGTTTCCAAATTAAAGTACTATTTATAATGTTAATCAACTTTACAGAGGCAAAAGCGGCGACTACAAACAAATATGTCGCACCTAATATGCGAGAGGGGGCCAGCCGTGTCCCCGGTCGTGAACCTCCAGGTGCCAAGCGAGACGATTTGGCTGCAATTCGTATTTCTAACCTCAGTAACTTTGCTGTTGAAGCTGACCTTGATGATTTGGTTAGAGGATTTGGGCCTGTTCACAAACTTTATCTTGCTAAGGAAAAGGTATTTATGTTTCTTATTATATATTAAAAAAAATGCATATATTTTGTTTATTCACTTTTGAATAATGAAATGAATTTAATAAAAATAATTAATTCCTACAAATGGAATTAAATCCACAACTGTTGTTGTATGTTGTGTCATCACTATCCACAACAGCCTCAATATATGGAAATATTAAACAAATTGTTATTTTATTTCAGAGCACTGGGCAATGCAAAGGATTTGCTTATGTACACTTCAAGTTCCGAGCTGATGCGGCTAAGGCTATTCAAACTTTAAATGGATATGGTTATGACCATTTAATTTTGAATGTAGAATGGTCAAAACCACCACAGAATAACTAAGCATTCTTATTATAAACTAAAAATGTCATAAACATAGAATGAAGGTATTGTATGAAGCAAGTAGAGCAGATAAAAGAATCTATAACTTTATACTCTTGAGAACAGAATTTTGTATCTATGTATAAAAATAGCTATCTTCTACGATTATGATAAAAAAAATTGTAATATCTTAAATTTTCAAATAAATGCAAAAGATAAACTGGTTTTATTTATTTTTAAGCTCTTTTTACAATTATTCTTGGTAATTGTACCACATAAAATCCATCAAAGTTAAAATTCAAATTACATTTTTTACTTCTTTAGAATAGCTCATTTTACTTTAGTTATCATGCAAATGGGTATAGCGTGTCAATATCATTTGGAAACAATGGATTTTTTACTAGATCAAGACTTATATCAATTGTCGTAAAGTAAAGCCTTTTTATGTAAAATCAAATAACATCCTTAATATTAAACTCTCTGCACTACAGCTAGAAAAGAAATAATAAGTTTATTTTTCAACTCCATGAAAGAGAAAAATCCATTTTAGGGTAATAATTTAATAAAGCAAATAGATACACAAAATCACAATTTTCCAATTACATCACACATTCAAGTTAATATAAGAAAAATATTTTGGTTCTTTTAAGCTAATTCTGCCATTCTATATACACATAAACATTAAGCAGAAAAGTTGAAACTTCACCTTAAACATGAATCAAACAAATAATTAAGAATATACTAAATTTTGGTTTAAAAGTGCATATTTTCATCATCACTGTTTGGGCTGTATGTGTCATCTGGCAGTCTAACTTCTCCACAAAACATAAGCTCTACATAATTAAAATAATCTATTGCAATATTAGTGAGCATTGCTCCAGTAGTTACACCAAGCAATGTTCCCAAAACAGGTTTTTGTCCAATAGAACTTCTCAATATTGCCCATAGGAAAATAGATCCAAGTGGCCATAAACAACCACCTAGAAATGCCCAAGAAAATCGCCTTGCTGGTGCTGCAGCTGCAATATGAGGGCGAGCCCAAAGCCAAAGTCCAGCCCCTCCTCCAGCGGAGAGGAATAAAACATCAGTTATATCTCTTCGTGGAAATAACCTAAAAACCATAAATTCTGGTAAGACATGTGGCCATCTAAATTAACTTAATGGGACAGCATCTGACTGGGATTGTTGTGTGTGTCCCTATTTGAGAGTGATTATTTTTAAATTGTTTTTATTGCTATGATATCAGAGCAAAGTATCGAGTTCTACTATTGAAATGATAAAATAAAGAGTAGGTTAAAAAGCAGATGCTGTTCCAACTTTTATTGTGTTACAAATCATGATAGTCCTAATATTTTTATATCAATAAACAATTAATATCAGTGTTGCTGGATGTCCCAATGTTTAATCTAAAAATTTAATGTCCCGATCAGGACAGGCATATCCTGCTCTTCATGGATTAGTCCACATACTAATATGACTACAAGAAATCCTTTTTTATTACTAAAGGTACAACTATTCCGAGACTTAACTGGTAAACTAACACATTATTGTTTAAGTATGGTGACATTTTTCAAAAAGTATTTTTTAATCAGCCTTGGGAGTTTTACTTTAAACTGAAATAATAAATGAAATCCTCATTATTTAACTGTTTTGGTCCTGCTTTTACCGAACTACTTAAAATGTTAAAATACGCGCTTTTCACGGAGATAGATTCTGGCATTGCTGATTAATAGAACTTTTTGTAAGCATGTCCTTAATAAGTAATTGTACTTACAAGTTTAATATCTTATATAAATAATAAACAGTTTTAGAGTAACATACCTCACCATTAACTGAGGGTTCATCACACCGACCGATAGCGTTGTGTAACTAACCAATCCTTGCATAGGTAAATAATAGAACAATACATTTTCTTTGGTGACTGGTGGAACTCGCACTTGATTTAAGGATTTGTTGACTGTTTCTACTGTTTTCGAAACTGTCGCCGGTAAGAAAGTAACTTGTTGTTTCAAGTTAATGTAGAGTTTATGCAAAATATCCATCTTTTTGTAGTTTTAATGTATTCAACATCAGCTGAAGTTAGAGACAGTTTAATAATGTTACGTAGCTATGCATAATTTGGCAAGTAGTAAGGTATATGACGTTATTTGAATTGTAATTTCACAATAATTCTTACATACTATATATATCGCTAAACAATGAAGAGATGAAGACTAAAATTTCCAAGTGCAATGGTCATTGATCAATGGTCTGTCAAGTTTGACAAGACTATTTTTTTTAATCTAAAAAATCTTCGCTTTTCATTTTGCGTAACATTGATGGCACCTGGCACGCCTATACAGGATAAAAAAATAAAAGTGATAAGCAGATAATTGGGTACACCATACGGCTTATAAAGTGCAGTAATTATGGTGCGTTAGCGTGTATTTTTCTATGGCTTATGACAGAATTAAGGTTGAAATATATTTGTAGTTTAAATATTTTAATGCATATTTTTACACTGAGATTCTGTGGCTCTTTAATGTATTAATTTTATATAGAGGTAGAGGTAAAAGTAAAGACTACTTTCTTTGTCACAAATTGTTATGTCAGTGTCAATGTCACAACTCAAGTCAAAACAGTTTTATGGTTATGATGACAACCAAGATGACAACTGTGAGGTTATTTTAAAATATAAATTATTGTAATTTGTTACTTGTTAGTATAAATTTATTACAATAAAAAAAAACAATAAGTTTCAATAATAAATGAACAATAGGTTTATTAATTTCTTATATTTGTGTATCTATTTAGAAATACTTTAATACACACTTGATCTAAAATAATTTTATATTTTTATTTGAAAAGAAATAAATATGATAAAATTCAAAATTAAAGCAATCAACGCTTCTCTTAGACAAAATTCTAATTGTATTAAATGGCTAATTGCTAGAAGAAAATTTTCATGTATTCTTGGAATAGAAACTTCCTGTGACGACACTGGATGTGCTATTATTAATGATAAAGGACAATTGTTAGCAGAAACGTTACAATCTCAAAATCTGGTACATTTACGTAATGGCGGTATTATACCGGATGTTGCTCAAGATCTTCATAGAAAATATATTGAACCTACAGTGCATCAAACATTAGAGACAGCTCAATTGAACATGTCTGACATAGATGCTATAGCAGTTACATTAGAACCTGGGCTTCCTCTAAGCCTTGCAATAGGTATGAAATATGCCAAGCACTTGGCTAGAACCTATAGCAAGCCAATTATACCTATTCATCATATGCAAGCACATGCTCTAGTAGCGAGAATGAATCATAATATTACTTTTCCATTCTTATCATTGCTAATATCAGGTGGGCATTGTTTATTAGTAATTGTTCAAGATGTTGATAAATTTCAGTTGTTAGGGGAAAGTATTGATTGTGCTCCAGGCGAAATTTTTGACAAGATAGCCAGAAGAATGAAACTACGTAATGTATCCAGATACTCACAATTGTGTGGTGGAGAGGCTGTTGAGAGAGCAGCAGCAAAAGCAACAAATCCACATATGTTTAAATTGCCACTTCCTTTAGCAGAATATAAAGATTGTAATTTTAGTTTTAATGGCATTAAGACCTCAGCTATGTATCATATTTATAAGAAAGAAAAAGAACATAATATTGAGGCTGATGAATTAATACCAGAATTTAATGATTTATGTGCAGCTACATTAATGTCGGTGACTAGACATTTGGTTCATAGAACTCAGAGGGCCATGGAGTTTTGTGAAAGGCATCAAATAATTCCAGATAACACAAAACAATTAGTAGTGTCGGGAGGTGTAGCATGTAATAATTATATTTTCAATGCTTTAACTATATTGTGTGACAAATTGGATTACAAAATATTTAGGCCTACCGCAAAGCTATGCACAGACAATGGAATAATGATTGCTTGGAATGGTTATGAAAAATGGCAAAGAAAATTAGATATAGTTACAGATTTAAGTAGTTTAGATTTAAAAGCGATTAGTCCTATAGGTGAAAGTCTTGTTGACCAAGTTATTGAGTCAAGAATACCAATAAAAATTGTAAAATTAAAATTATAATATTTACTTGTTTTTATTTTACCATTAGCTTTGCCTGTCACTTACCTGTAGCTTCGTCCTTGTGGACATTAATGCAATATAGCCTGTAAATTAACTATCCAACATATTTTTTTTTATTTTTAATCAGAATATTTTATGAGTTAAATAACAGTTGCAAATTTAGTAAATGTAATTTACGTTAAAATTTTCAGTAAGATTGTGTTCTAACAAATCTACCCTATACTTAAGTATTCAAAACAATAGTTTGAATAGAAATACCTACGACTTAATAAATATACAATATCCACATAAATATGTAAGTTATTTATACCTGGCGAGTCCGCCTCATGCTAGTCTACTTTTTGCTATGTGCATTTTTAAGCGGCGATATTTTGTAACATGAAACTTGAGGCTCAGTTAGGCGAAATAAGTCACGTTTATTTATTGTGTTTCCTTGTAACAAAGAAATGTTGAGAGGATTTGATTCGAAACACTTTCTAAGTGGTGTTTTAAAATATAATAAACGAGTACAAGCAAGAAATTCCATGTATTCTCAGGATAATTATAATGTGGATGTTAATACCTTTGATAGTATACCTGGACCAAAATGTTATCCTGGGATTGGAACGCTATATAAGTACTGGCCTTTAGTGGGTAAGCTTCATATAATAAGTAGAATTTCTGTATTTCTTTTCTAGTACTTCAGTATATCTACTCTAATATTTTTTTTTGATTTACGTAAATTTTATATTTTTGTAGTACTCAATTAAGTACCTATCTAGATATATTTTAACCTTTACATTTACTTATAGCCAGTTGCCACACTGAGCGGCATTTGCACCTGCATAACATGTAATTTGATGCGCTTGTTGCCGACAAATATTATTTTATTAACCTCTGAAATTGAGCTTGATGCCTTCGTGGTGCAGGAACTGAAGCGTGTGACTGTAACGCGGCGGTTGTGGGTTCAAATCCCACTCGGGTTGTTGAGTTGTGTTAAGTTCCTCCACTCAACACATAAATAATACCTCGAAAATTCGGTGGAAATTGGAGATGGAGAATCTTAACACTAGTTGCTTATGCTTATCTTGCTGTATGCATTCCTTCAAGTTTGCGTGAAGGTATCATATTATGAAGAAGGCGTCTACTTATATGAAAATCTTTTATTAGGGGACTATAACTCCGACGCATTAGACAAAGTCGCGTGGCAAAATTGGCGTAAGTATGGAGGGTTGGTTAAGGAAGTACCCATCGTTGATGTACTACATGTGTATGATCCCGACCTGATAGAAATCGTGTTACGACAAAAAGAGCGATATCCAGGAAGGAGGAGTCATTTAGCAATGTTACATTATAGACTCGCCAAAAAAGATGTTTATAATGGCGGTGGACTTCTTTCTACGTAAGATTATAATTAACCTATATTTATTTATTATTTAATTGTAGTTGTTAATAATTTATATTAACATAATCATTATCAATAGGTATTTTTTGGTAAATACTTGAGATATTTTAAATGATTTACTCGGTTAAATTTATTTTTGTAACAGAAAACACCACCTTTAAAGTTTTAAAAAAAATATTTATTATATCTATATTTGTATACTAGGCTTAAGGTTGGGTACATTTAGAAGCCCTAAACATAAATGCAAGAATGGAGACGTTTTTTTAAATATATTGTTTTTCTTAATGTTTATGATATTCATTATAATTTTAATTTTCTTGACATATTTTTTTAGAAATGGCCCAGACTGGTGGCGTATAAGAAGTGCCTTCCAAAAAAAGATATCAAATCCATCAAATGCAAAACAATATGTAGGAGAAGCAGATAATGTTGCTAGAAGATTTGTAAAATGGGTTAGCGAAAGCAAAGTAACTCATAATGACGATTTTTTAAATTATTTAAACCGTTTATATTTAGAAGGTATTTAAATATATTTTTTATCTTCACAGTTCTTTTGATTACAAAATGTAAGCTTATGTGGTGATTGTGTAACGACAAAAAACTATGAATGAACAATATGCATTGAGAAAATGAATCAGCTTCACGCTGTGTCCCGTATATAGCAGTGTAGGCAGTGGAAACCTAGTGTTAAGACACTCTGTTTCTCACTATCCGCCCAATTTTCCAAGCAATGCGTATTGAGTGGCTGAGCTCAACACCGAGATTTACCTTGGTTGCGGAAACTATAAAAAACTAAAATGAAACTTCTATTGAAATTTTCAGTAATAGGAGTTGTGGCTTTTGATGTGAGCTTTGACAGTTTTTCTTTCCAAGAACAAAGTTCTGAATCTCGCAGCAACAAAGTGATTAAAGCAGCTTTTGAGTCTAACAGTGGTATTTTTAAGTTAGACAAAGGCATTTTATGGAAATATTTCGAGACACCTCTTTACAGACGACTTGCTCAGTCCCAAGAATATTTAGAAAAGTAAGTAAATAAAATACAGTGTTGTGTCACAGCGGAACTTAGTGTTAAGACACTTCGTCCCTCACTTACCACCGAATTTTCAAGACAATTCGTGTTGAGTTGCGGAACTTAACAGAGCGAGGAAATGAAAATATTAAATAATTAATTTCCGTGGGTGAGAATCGAACACACAATCGTCACGCTTACAGATATTTTATCACTAAAATTAACGTGTTTGTATTAGTTTTTTTAAATATATTTATTATTTTGTTTGTGTATAAAGTATAATATTTTATTTATAACCACTCACAGAATATCAATGGATATACTTCTGGAAAAGTTAAGCTTTTATGAAAAAGAAGAAAATGAGATAGACAAGTGCTTGTTAGATTCTTTTTTAAAGTTTCCTGAGATTGATATGAAAGATATAATTGGAATGATGGTGGATATCCTAATGGCTTCGGTAGATACGGTATGGTACCTTAATAAGTATGATTTAAATACACTTTACTTTGTATTTGAAAAATAATATTATAACTTATAGTCCCTTTCATAAAAAATAGTTCATACTTCCACAAATTTAAGTTTGTCAACTTTGACATGTTGTACTTTAGTTGACCTGCAATCATAAAATTGGTACGGAGTCCTAGCACGAACGAGCAAGTTAGACGCGCACATGATCTGTTTTTATATTAATTATGTATTACATTCCAGACTTCAAACACGACTAGTTTCGCATTATACCATTTAGCCCGAAATCTAAGCTGTCAGAACAAAGTGTACGAAGAGATTTCATCACTTTTGCCTACTGAAGATACCGAAATTACTGTTGAAATATTATCAAAGGCTGTATATTTGAGAAGCTGTGTTAAAGAAAGCCTACGCTTAAATCCTGTCTCTATAGGAGTGGGTCGGGTTTTACAAAACGATGTCATTTTGAAAGGATATTTGGTACCTAAAGACGTAAGTAATATTTTTAGTTTAATTCTTGATTGAACTAACTACTCTATTTTTATTAATTTTCAACTGAATAGCTTTCTTTGTTCATATACCCGTAAGTAATTTTCAGATTTCCAAGCTAATTAAGTTTACCATAATATTTTTCTGTCCTTAATAATATACTTTTTACAGACGACTATAGTAACACAGAACATGGTAGCCTGCCGTTTGCCGCAATATGTCAAAGATCCTTTACATTTTAAGCCAGAACGATGGATTCGGGGCTCTCAACATTATGAAAATATTCATCCTTTTTTGAGTCTGCCATTTGGTTTTGGTCCCCGTGCGTGTATAGCGCGAAGACTTGCGGAGCAAAACATGTGCATAGCTATTATACGAGTACGTTTGGTTTGAATATTTTATGTTATATTTTTATAGCTTCACGCTGTATCCCGCATTACAGGATAGGTAGAGGAAACCTAGTGTTAACACTTAGGACTATGTTTCCCAATTTTGGAGATACTGCGTGATGAGAGGCGGAATTCAACGCCGCGAGGAAATAAAAATAGTTCATTCTCTCAAATGGGAATCGAACCCACAACCGTCACGTTTACAGTCAGATACGTACCGCTGCGCCTGCGAATTAATGAAATTTATTGGTACCTAGAGATGCATTTAACGATTTAATGAATCATACATGTATTAATGAATCATATTGTTTGATAAGAATGGGAAATTATGAACTGATAACTATAATTTACTGTCGGTATAATTAATTTCTTTTAACTTTATGTTAAAGTAAGTACGTACTAAAGAAAACTAAACTTTACAACGGCTCATTCTTACCCGGTTATAAATGAAACATTGTTTTTCGCGCGTATCTTGTATGTATGTAATATTCTTTATTACCTCGTATAGAGTAATACGTTCTACGTAGAGAAAGCTAGTAAATTGCTATAGTAATTATTTAATGTGCTATTATAATAAAAATACATATTTTTTTCAGCTTATTAGAGAGTTTAAGATTCAGTGGATTGGAGGCGAACTTGGTATAAAAACCTTTTTGATAAACGTTCCTGATCAATCACTATCGTTTAGTTTTACAAATAGAGAAACTAAAAAATAAACAAAAGCTATTTCTATTTTATATCTTATAGTTACCGTAATGTTAATATATTATATAACAATCAAACAATAAATAAATTAATTAATTATGTTTATTTCTTATTTTAATATATATACTAAACTACAATTAATAAACTGGTCTTTCTGGGAGTTCCAGCAAAGGTACAGCATTAACAGTGTCTCCATTTTCTACGATATTTGGTAAAACTCGTTGCAGAGCAATGATGTGAGCGCAATAAGCTGAAAATGATGACATCGGTTCTTCGTACACCTCCGCTTTTTGTTGCTTTAAAGGAACTTTGCCAAGAAACATTTGAGATAGACGATTTTTTAATAACCTGCGATTCCTCCTGCGCAATGGAAATTTTGAGACTGTTACGGAAGGTAAATACCTAGTTGCACTTATTAAATCTTCCTGAAATGGCATCACAGTTTTGACAGGTCTCTTAAAAGCCACACCAAGAGGTATTCTGGGTAAAGGACGGACAGACGGTCTTATAAGATCTTTCTGTTTCGATACGTTTTCGAAGTCAGCAATGCCAGAATATTGCGGTTGAACATAATTGGGGAAACATGGAATAGCTACTTGATAACCAATACATGGTGATAAGGGAGATACTGGCTTGGGTGTTAAAATTTGGAGAGGAAGTTTGGGAGGATTTAGAGGCATCAGTGCTGGTGCTTCGGGAATTACAATACTATGTTCTTTTTCAATAGACACTTCAGGCTCTGGAGTTTCCTCGATTATTACATTCTCTGGTTGTTCAACTATCATATTCCCTGGTTCTTCCACTATTACACTCTCTGGAACTTCAACTATTATTTCCGCTGGTTCCTCAACCACTATCTGTGGGAGGGCAGGCATTTTCAGCGGTGCTAGTATGGGAGCTTCTGGTATCTCTGGTAATCTCTCAATAGGTTTTTCTTCTATTCTTTCTATTACACTATCAGTTTCTTTGGTAATTTTATCATCATCCTTATTGACTTTATCATCATCTTTGGTGATATTATCATTATCTTTCACAATTTTGTCATTTACTATTGCAGCAGAGTTCACTGATGCACCGATTCCCGTTTCATGTTTTTCCTTTTCTTCTTTGATATCCGAGTCATGTGAAATATAAGGGCTGTTGTTAAGAGTCGAACCTAATAAAATCTGTGGCTTGAAAAAAAGATTATTTCCTTGTTGCAAAAATTGTGCCAAATATGGAGGTATTATCGCCGGTGATGTTTTCACTTCTATATCTCGACTGTGTTTTTCGTTTTTAATTTTTGAATCAGAATTTTGTAATGAGAAGCTGGCAGATATTTGATTAAAATCGTCTATGTCATCTGGTATCGAATTGCATGGTAATATAATAGCTGCTACTAGAAGTAAAAATATTCGTAGTCGAAACTGCAAAAAAAAAAATACAATAATATCAATGAAAATATTTAAAAAAAATAAGGGAATTGTATTAACGACAGATTCTTAATAATTTAAATGTATAATATTTAAAATAAAAGTCTTACCATCCTCCTTTTTCGATAGGCTTAAACAAATTGAACGTAAAAATTATTTGTTTCGCCGATTTATAGTAATCGTCATTTGCTAAATACAAAATTTAAAACCTGTCCTTAGATTATATATCTATTTCTCCGTACTTGTAATTTAATGTAATATTTTTCTTGAAATACTAATTACCGATTGGAGGCTATTATCATTAGGACTTATTATTATAAAGTAAAAGTTAATATGTAATTACGAAATAGTTTACCATATAAATTGTTACGTATTGTGACCAACAGCAGACTTATTTCAATACGCATCAAAGTCAACTACTACTTCGGCAACATGAATACAGTAAGTTCAAATGTTAATTAAACTTAGTACCTACCTTATTTCAGAAATGCTAAGATAAATTTAAAAGATTATGACAATTTAATCAACATTGTTATTTTTTTGTTACAGTTGGTGGTATTTTTTGGTTTACTGGCCCTGGCCCTAGCCGCTCCGAGCGTAGATCCAATGACGGCAGCGAGACGAGCTCTGCCAGCGTTGGAGCACGAGGAGGTGCATGATGAGTTCGGACAGTACGCGCTGCGCTACGTCACTGCAGAGGGAACAGTCGTATCCGAACGAGGCCGCCTTGTGCCATCTGCTGATGGCAGTGGTTACGTGCTTATTACTGAAGGAGAAGTCTCTTACGTCGGCGACGACGGCAAGACCTACGTCACCAAGTACAGCGCCGGTCTGGATGGCACCAAAGTTGAGGGCGATCATTTACCTGTTCCACCCAAGCCGATTGAAGCTTAGTCACCAGTAAAAATTGTAAATAAAATACATAATAAAACCTATAAGTTGCCATTTTTGTTTCCAAGCTATCTTTCGTAACTAAATTTTTTTACAGTTTATCGTAACTAAAGTTGATTTATAATGTGGAATAGACAGACCAATCTTGAATTGAGCTTTTAAAATATAAATGGAAAATAAGAAAATATTTAACAAATTCACTTACGTTTTGAAACGTAATAAGTTAATTGTGGCCGATATTTAGTTGTGTGATATTGTTTGTAAAATTATTATTTTCTATTATTAGAAAAAAAATGTGATTGATATAAAAACATCGAAATTTCAAAATAACGGAATTTTCTATGACTATAGAATCAAACATATCAACTCCGACTGCATAAAACTAAAAAAAACAAGCTCAATAGTTTATTGGGATTAACAGTCGATCGTCGATCTATAAGTAAGTTTATTATATTAACATATCATTTTACTCCAACCAATATCCATGTTTTGTATGGACCAGACAACCCTTATGTCTGGAAGAGATCACCTGTGGTGATAAGGCCGCCTTTATACCATTTTTCATTTGTTTTATCTCGTATCTGTTTTATGTTTAAGTTGGTATAGTAGGTGGTGTTAAATAAATATATAATTAATATTACTTATTGAGAAAACGTATAAAAATTTGAACGTAGCGGGATTTGAACCAGCCCCTATTTGGAAACCGTTCAAGTGTTCTGACATACTAAGTCATACGTTCCCATCGAGCTACGTCAGATTTTTAGGAAAATTAAAAGTTTATTTTATGAGGGCGCTTTCATACAACAACTCGTGAATTGACACCTACCAAAATCATGTATACAGGGTGGAAGAGGCA
>FASU01004042.1:7792-20879 GCA_001486225.1 Heliconius pardalinus sergestus | reverse complement strand
TTTATATATATATATAGATGTATTACATTGACAACTAATTTGAAATATGGCAAACATGGTAAATTTTTAAACCTTAATTATACTTATTATACAATTATATAATCCTTAATAACTTAACGGTATGAATAACTACTTTTCTTTTACTACAACATGCATATAATACAAATCCCAGTCTTACATTACGTTTTTATTTTTCGTAATTACATTTCACATTTAATTTAAATAAAAGTTCATTTATAAAATTTCCGAGGAAGTTACAAATTAGTTGCACTAGTGAAAATGTTCAGAAAACTCGGAGAGCAAGCTGCTTGTAGTGCGTCCTCTAGACGAGTGAGTAAATCCACTTCAACAAGTGTAGTAACAACATACTGAAAAAGAAATGGATTTAAGTTTTTAACTTGTATAAAAATAATATTTTGTTTACATTTAATAGCTTATTTTTATTTTTACATTTTTTCTATTTTGAAAATTGGTAAAATATATGGTGATCAGACACTTTACGTTCTATGTTTTGCCTGAATTCGAGACATTTCGTAATAGGTGGCGCAACCCAACGCCGTATTGTGTCTTAACAAATTGAGTCAGCTCTAATTACCTCTATAAACTCTACATTATGAATAAAGGTGCTTTTCGAGGTTTTGCTCAATATTTTATATCACAATAGGTAATAAACAAATAACATAAATCAAGTTAGGTAATTATCGGTGTCATTGATTTGCATTCGCAACACAGACGCGGTGCAGTTTCGTCGTCATTCAAACATGTGGCCAATAAATCGATCGACGTCTAATTTGGTGTGGGCGGCGTATCGTTGGCTAGTTAGTGTCGGAAGTTATGTAAACACAATAGAATTAAAAGTTTGCACTCATATTTATCCTGCGGACGAACTACGTTTTAATATGCCATGTAAAAGAACTTTTAATATTTATTAAAGTGTGTAGTAAAATTCTCTTTACTTCATTTTGAATTACCACTTTTGAAACTCTTTGTAAATGTAGAAATTATTATTTTTCTAGCTGTATTTCGTACAAACCAGGATAGGCGAAGAGGACCAGGTAACCTGATTAGGAAATGTTAAGACACACCATTTCTCACTTTCTAGCTATTGACTTCTGAAGGTATTGCATGTTATGTGGCAGAACTCAGCGCCGTAAGTAGATTTGTTTGGCAAAAATTAAGTTCAATGATTTTTCAACTAGAAAAGTCGTTAACGCTCAAAAATGTAGCTTTTCCAGGCCCTAAAAATAACTTATCTCGGTTTAACATATTAAAATGGACATCAGCGCACATCTAAACGTCTACTTCAGAGATAAACTCCAGTATGCCGGTCTCGTCTCGCCTCGTCCCGACCACCGACGACCGACGCAGATCGAGTAGGGCGACGCGTAGGAGATGCTTCCAACATTCTAACAGTCGTATCAGATTCCTAACTGTACCGTCGCCGTCGCACACATTACCGTTGACACGAATACGGGACGCGACAATAAAAATTCAATTCAACTATTATACATACATTTAGTTCTATGTAAAATACCATTCCGTTGCGTAACGTTCCGTTGGCGCCGGTGCTTATGAAATTAGTGCATCTATTACTAGATGACTATGCAAATTGGATATGGTTTTGTAGCTTGTGCCGTTCGTTCGTAGAATTTTTTCTTATCGAGCGGCCGGCCTGGGGAAATCCTGTGACCTACGTTTAGTATACTTTACTGTGTTATTGTGACATTTTAATATTGTAGATTTGTAATCTGTTCGACACAGTTGACGACACACAGTTTAAATAATAAAATATTGTTTTTTTTTTGTTTGGGGCTCCCAATTAATTTAAATGAAGGATGGGTGAAATTTTATAGCACCAATAGTTAAAACAAAATATTGCTATTTTTCACCATAATTCTCTCCGCCTTATTCGCAAAGCTATAACCTATATGTATACCTACATGAAAAAAAGATCTATTTCAACACTTCCTATAGACGTATAGTGTTTTTGTATGAGTGTTTGCATATTCAGTCTTTTTACACGCACCGTGCAGGCACTTCTTTGTGACGTTGCAGACGTATATCCTACGGCTTCACTTACAAGAATAATTGACGCAAACAGGCGAGACGTACGCGGCTAGGAAGGCATTAATTAACCCGCCTCGTATTTTTTTTGATATTCAACAATGTTTTTAAACGGCCGCGTTGCCGATTTTATTGTTTCGGATCCGCCATATAAAGTAAATGGTAAAGTAAATAAAACGCAAGTCGACGTATAATGATTTACCGCGTATTATATCTGTAGGCAGGTAGGTATCTTAATGTTTAATCGAGATGGCGGAAAAAGTTGGGATTTAAATTTATTGTCACTTAAGATGAGTAATCTCTCTCTTTGTTCGTAATCATGGTGAATTGCAATTTTTCTTGTTAAAAAAGTAAACATCAATTATGTGTTGACGGGAAAATAAATGGGTGTATGTATGTATTTAAAATTAAATTACTTACTTTATATAGGTAAATAGCTTATATAAATGTCAAGATTACAAACTGCCTATAGCTTTTACATATAACAAATATGATGAAGTTTCGTAATTAAAAATGGTATAAGATTATGGACATATGAATTATTCAAGTCTAATAATATAAAACATAACCTGTCCATTTGAAAATTGCATTTTTCTCTCATTATAATCGCATTTGCGGCGCGATGCAATTTTATATAATTTCCGTCTCAGTACTTCCGTCAACTCCCCAGGGCTCGTGTGGGACTAGATAGAGTGAAGCCCCATATAGCCATACACCCTGACGTCTAAAAGCCCTCTGATTAAAGTTGAGATTGAGTGTGCCGTACGACTGAGCCCCTCGTAATATTATACATATGTTGAGTGTATGGGCTTAGGATTATGATATACTTAGTTTTGTTGACACGATTCTTTATCTTTGATTCTATGAATATTATTAAATTCTTTTCTAGGATTCTATGCTTTTTTATGTTTTAGTTAATTTATAATTTGAAATTTGATAAATATAGTTGTAGGTTTCAATTGCAATGCCAAATGCCAATTCAATTCCTCCAGAATTTGGCGAAAAGTGGGGGACAGAACACTAGCTTCCTAGAGTCCCTCAGTTTACCCTGCAATATGACATACGTGATTGTTATGATTTACATGATAAATCTTCCAAATGGCTACTAACATTAATCTGAATATTAATTAAAAAATAAATGAGATTTAAAATGTTTCTCAGTGAACAATCACGACGGTACTCACTACTTAGGTAGCACAAACGACGCCAACCTGTACTCCGTGATAGCTTATCAATGAGTCCAAGAAGTAGGTACCCACTACCCGTACACGTTGTATCACAGCAGCTGTGGCTGACCTATCGGTCAATGCTCCGTTACCACCTCTGATATTGTTATTGTTTATATTACATATAAAATTCAGAATGGATGACTCTCATTTTGATATACTTATAACATACTGTTTCTATTTAAACACTTTTGGTGAATTATCTAAATTTATTGATTGATAGAAAGTGGTTAGGATTATTCTGCTTTCCCCATAAAATATGGGAGATATGTAAAAGAAATTCGTTATAGTGAAATCTTTATTATCGTACCTGTAAATGCCATATTAATATAGAATGTCATCATATTCTCCCATCCGCTCCACCATCAATCTCTGGAGATTCTGGACTTTTTTGTCCACCCCATTCACAGTTTGATACTATTAAGTACGAGTATATTAATGGTTTTTGCTACCACCGCATGTATGCCTGAATACGTCGTTTATACGCAATTAGGCTCTCATTACCCGTTTGTTTCGCCCACGTCCTTTTAATCACACGTTTGTTTTTTTATTTCACATTATTTACTTGTAAGTTGGCTTTGAATGGAGGTTTATTACGGGCTTGCGTGTTTACAATGAAATGACATGTGCCTTGATAGCAGAGAGGCTATTGTGCACCTTTAGTATCTTCTTAGTTTGAAGGGATTCATTAGTGTGTGTAATTTAGCTTGCTGTTTCATTTTTAAGTTGATGTCGTTTTCTTTCATTGACCGCATCTTTTATAAAATATTATGTTTAAAACTATAATATCTTGTTCGTTTTTATATATGTAATAACGTATAATAAAAATGCAGAGCAGTCTTTTTGTTAATCTTACATATTTTTAATATGTGAGGCCTTTGGGGCATTTATCTTGCGTACGTTTCTCAACTATTTACGCACGGTTTGGGGTTCATTTTCAAACCAAACGAAGGGGTACGTCGTTAGTTTATGTGTCTGGAACAGTATATAAGTGACCTGCGACTGACTCATTTAGAACCCCTCGCACACTTGTAGTACTCGAAAGATTACAAACGTAAACATTTTGAGCGGTTCGCTTTTGGATTTTTTTTTACTTTGTATGTTGAATTTACTTAAGTGTTTTAAATAATACAAGTCTATGTTAAATATTTAATAAAGTATTAAACGAATATATGTATATGAGTGTATGATTATAGCACCAATTTACATAAATGTGTAAACTTTGATGGTGTAATGCAACAGGTATTCGTATGGTGTATCTAGTTTATTAATTTAATTATTTATTTATTATTTTAATAGTCCTCTAAATAACTATTTAATACGCCCTGAGCCACACACAGCTAACACAACAATAGTGGTCTATAGCGATAAATCGGAAACTGCGCCGGCGCCACACATTGTTTGATCTGGTACGTACCTACTCACGTATGGTGAAACCTCTCGGCCACTCGCCTTTGTTGTGTCTTGCACTCGAGGCAAATTGCTACGTTCGCCAGGGTAACTTACTTAACCTCATAACGCCTAAACGTGAACTCGTGCGCGATTACCTACGTTATATACCCAGTTCCACGATTCTAGCAAATATGTTGCAACGGCGCCGTCTCTGCGTTAAACGCCGACGATTAGCATTACGTGCGACGTTGTTCAACCGCTTCTCCGGAACTATTAAATTATAGTAGCGGTATGTCGCTAGTCCAACGTAAAAAGTTCCCTCGTAGCGGCAAGCCAGGATGGGCTAAAAATAAGCTGCGGTCGGCTATGTTAATGAAGACCACAACCGGATTGGAGTTGACAGCTGGACTCCGTCTGATGGATCGTCGGGGCTGGGCCGCTTGACATTCAAAATATGGAATTTCTCACATTTTCCTCGAGATTAATGGCTGTTCGTGGCGCAGGGGCACTAAGTGTGAATGTATACGAGATTGGTTGTGAGTTCGACCCCCAATCGAGGATATATTTCATTTATATTTGCATTTCTTCATTCTGGTATCGAGGCAAAGCGTGGCGATGAGTTCCGCCAGTCAACTCGCAATGCCTCCAGAATTCGGCGGTATCTGGGGACGAAGCTGATTTGATTTTTAATGAATGTGGGCATTATTGTTTTATTGAGCTCTAGACAGTAAGTTATGTTATCCTCAACGAATGACAACAGTTGCCGATCACGACTCCTTTCGCAAAGGTGAAAAATGCGCTGAGAATGCCACGACTTGTCATTTCTTAGTCACGAGCCGCGACCGCGAAATGTCATCTCAGGTGTAAACGTAACGCGACGAGGTAACATTTTCCTATTACGGAATGTATTGCATCATATTATCTTTGTTGCATTTTTTTGCAGTATGTGCTACATATCTGTTCTAGTCGTTGAATGGCGTTCGATACAAATGCATTATATTGCTTTTATAGAAAGGTTTTGTTCCAACTTTATTTTTGTATTTCTTATTTTCATTGTTTTATTTTACAATTCTATTACAATAATGTTTTTTGTCGTAACGTGGTTTTAATTTTATTAGAGTGACTATCAAGGCTAGATTTAAATATGTTATTGCTATAAATGATAAGCTAGCGTCAAATTTGGCGCACTCGCCCTTGCGCATGCCATAACGCCATAATCAGCGGAGCTTCTTAATCGACGCTAATACCGTCTAAACGCTTCCTTGTTCGCGATCGAGTCATTAGTGTGTCTTACTTCGTTCTGGTATTAAATTACAAAAATACATGATATAAATAGATATAAGTTTTTATATACTTACTAGCTATTAATAGATGATTTGCTTGTATTTGTATGAACGAAATTTTGGGGATACGTTTTAAGTATTTCTATAGACTCTAAATCTTTGAGATCCCTATTTAAACTCATGTTATAATAACTAGCTCAATTCTACAGTCACTAATTACTTTAGTATTTACGATGACTTTTATATAAGCTATCTCTTAATTTCCTAATGTTGAATTACTTTTATTTATATCTAACCCCTTATTCGTAGCAAAGTCGCCGACCTGAGGCTGAGGGCTCGCTCCCGTTTCCCATTTTGATATGACTGCGCCAGCAGAATAGTAATTAAGAAGGTCCGTAAGAGGTTGCCGTAGATGGCTGCGTAGTGGGTTCGCACGCCCCACATTGGGTGCGCTCGCGCAATGCGTATAAAGCATTAGAAGTAGGTATATATGGTTATTTGTATGTATGTAATATGGTACTGCGTTAAAAATACTTTAACTTGTCTTGCTTGTCATATAAAATGTATTTTATAGTATTTGTGATAATAAACATTTTACCACTTTTTCCGTTGTTGGTTGACAAATTGATTCGAGTTAATATATTGCATATTAACAATCGGGTTTTTTAACTATTCCTCATCGGTGTTATTGGGTATTTGAACTTTGTAGAAAATTACAATATTTAATTCCGATTTACAATATTATTTATATTTATAGAGATTATTGTATTTATGTATATTATGAGTCAATTTATAAAATAACTGTAATAATATCGTATAAAATATCACTCTACTACTTGTTCATAGGTACTTATTCATATCTTCTCAGAAGTGATAACGGGTACAAGAGTAAAACATTGTTTTTATAGAATGTCTGAGCGACCATAGCTGTTGCACTCTCTCGATATTGCGATAGCATCGAACGATCGACACGGACGAATAAATTTAATTAAGCCGCCCGTCGCTGCTTTGCCGGATTATATTTTTTTATCTATTTAGTACTTACACAGAAAAAATATAAAAAGATAAGATAAGACTAGTCGGTCTGTATATCACATGTTGTAGAGCCTCTCGAAAGCTTACTTAAAAATGCTAAGAGATTGAAAAAGTCACTTGCAACGACTATCATAACGCCCGTGTTGTATTATATTATTTATAAATATTAATTTTGATAAAAAAAGCCTTATAAGCTGGTAAATGAAGCTGTACAACTAACGTTTAACAACGTGGATTAAGGAAATGAGTAGAGTAGCCGTACTTTTTTACACAGCGTCGGTATAATGAAAGAGCTTATGTCCTCGTAACGTTAAGCTTAATTACAGACGAATATTTGTTCTATAAATGTATACGAACGCAGTGTATGTATTATAAACGTGTTAGTGTAAAATCACTCCTGTCTAAATAGGATATTATATTTAATCAGTCCTAAGATATACATGTAAACTTCGGTGCAATCAAGTCATCTAATATTATTAGTATTAAATGATTAAAATAAAATGTTGTAATAGTCTAACCGTATATATTCCAAAGCTCTAGTTTACATTGTTATTAATGTTCCCTACTGGTCGCCACCAACGTCACGGTCTTTCCGGTAACTCGCTGATATGCTGTAACACGGTTTTGCTTATCCCTTTAATGTGTCTGTACTCTGTACTTTCCGTGCGATAGCGATAAAGTAAGCACCTACTTTGCTTAAAAAAATATATTTTCATTTTCTCGCTCTGGTAACGAGACAAAGCGCGTCGTTAAGTTCCGCCACTATGAACGCAATGCCTCCAGAATTATGCGAAAATAGTGTTAAGCAAATGTTTTAATGGTAACTGAACGTCATAACACGAGATTCTAATGTCCCACCCAGCCTAGGTTAGGCATGTGCTGTGTTCAGGAAAAAGCGTGAAACTAAAAAAAAAAAATATTAGTGTAGTGAAATTCTTTATGACTATCGCCTCCGAGCGTAGTAATTTACATATCAACACAAATAGTTAGTAGGTTATATTATTTGTCGATAATCGATATTTAATAATAACAAACGCAACATGAAGCGTCGCGAATTGATCCGACGCGACCCAACGTTCTCTCGACGGTTGACCGCGCGCACTGGATTTACCTTACGGCTATGTAAATAGAAATTGTGTAAGTTTCAATGAAATTCCAATAGAAAGTTTTATATCATTTGGACACTGTTCTCTTGCTTAATAGTTTTTTGCAGTAATGCTATTTATTTGTTGGGAATTAAGCCTTTGGAATTGTGGCGGTGTGACATTCGCCAATTAGTGCGCGGTTTCTCTTAATGACACTTGAGTAGTTTTACGTTTTTCCTCGTATAGTAACTTTCTGTTCTTGACTTTCTGCCCGAATTCGAGACATTCCTGGTTAAGTGGCGTAACTTAGCGCTGCGCTTTTTGTTGCCAGAACAGAGGTAGTGAACAGACTCTAATGAATCTTGAAACTTAGATATTTATGGTAGTCTTAAAAACGCAGCAGTTGCATAAATATATAAAGGAAAAGTAACCAAAAATGGATTTAACATTAACAACCCAACAATCATAGAGTGATCGCTAAAATTGAAATGACCTCAAAATAAACTCTTAAAGCAACTTTAGTACTTAAATTACACTGTTCCGATTCCGTTTGAACCCCGACCCTTGCCCAATATCCCCGTCACGGAAGACCTTGGTTTCTGGTCCCGAGGCGGTCTTTCTAATCGTGACCAGCCCGGCCCGACTTACTGCCGCTCCCTAGATAACTATCGCGGATATTTTCTGCACTAATGCCAATATCAATGTATTATTTATAATTCAACGTTGAAATAATAATTTATATTTAAAATATTTTCAATATCTCTAAATATTTAGAATGATTTTTGTCTACTTTGCAAAATGAAAAAGATACCTGATAATATTAAACATAAATAATGTATTATAATGTATTTGTTTGTCAAAATTTACTAATTACTGCTGGAGCTAAAAATAAATCCTATATTGAAAAATTAAATAAGTAATAAATTAAAAAATTTGCTTATAATTTAATTATAAGTTGTTGCATTCGTTTTTCTGTTACCCGGATATAATAGCGCTAGATAACATTTAGCTAAAAAAATATATGAACGACACTTCTCCGCAAGTCACAAGCTACTTGCTATATCGATCGCCTCCACGTGACGGAGTGACTCACAGTTTACCAACATGTCCTTAGCAACTTGTGCCGTATCTATTCACCGACGAGGCACGACCTTTTACCGCTTGGAATTTTTATTGAATAAAACATTAACGCACTATTTGTTATAGCTAGCTATCCGCAATCTTACACAATACTATATGTTTATATATTATAATGGAATGCAACTCCAAACTCTTATTAATAGTTAGTACAACGAAATTTGACGTTGTTTCTCCATCATCAATATCCGTCTGGCCAAAAGTTTTACAACCAATATACGGTGTATGTTTGTTTATTGATTGACATAACATCTGATCAACCGTCAAATAGGACGACAACTCCTATAGTGGAATGTTGTGGTTCTCTAACAAACTCTATCGTCGTCCACTTAAATTGTACAAATATCTGTTAATATCATCAATTTGTGTTAAACATCGTTTCGTGACCAAAAAATTAAATTTAAACTTGTATAAATCTGATGAATCGTAAAATCAGTTCCTCCTGTTTTTCAAATTGAAAAAAATATCGTTAAGATTTCAACTGTTAAGAGCAACCTTAACGTTTGACGGTCACAGAATCGCGCTAAGCCCATTAGTGATGCTTTTGAAGTCGTACCATATTCGGAGCACAGGAAATCAATCTAATTGGAATCAGTTTTTATCGTAATAAAACTTTTCTTTTTTGCCTGCCCAAATTCAATTTATTAACCGTTAAATTTGAGCACTTAACTAAATTAGTGTGGGCGTTTGGGCATAAACTTGAAAGAAATATAAAATTTACGACGTTATCATAGATGGTTTTCAAGATCAACCTCGACTTTTTGCCAAGGTTTGCGTTTATACTTGTATATAGTCAAAATTGTGGTGTTCTCTCCTTTGTAATTCAGTATGGGCGTTTAATGGGTCATTGATTGCTGCTCAGTGATTCGCTTTGGTTTGGGAACGCGGAAACATTTCCCACCGCAAATTGCTTCTGACATCACCTTCAAAAGTGTAACGAACCTTGAACTTGGCTATTTTTATATCTTTTTGTTTTGCTTCTCTAAACTAATAATTTAAGTATTTGTTTAGTTATTGTTATGTAATAAATATAATTTGAAACATTTATACATACAATTTGAAACATTATGTTCTAAATAACGAAACCCAACTCTGCGCTTTTATTAACCACCGCGAAGGAATGCATTTTCTAAATTTAAATACTCCCCAAATGTAATTCTAATGCATAACAATTATAGGGTTTAGTTGGACACATCAACAATCACTATTGTATTGATGTCCTCCACCCCATTGCATTAATCAATTTTTTATTTTTGTTGTATTATCCCACATCTCATTACAATTGTATTTTTGGGAAATAAACTTCCCAAAATAAACATATTGCCATAATTATCTATAATTTCTCAGCCTTTGCCTAATTTGGTGTCGCGAACGCATTCGGTGCAACACTTTGGTGGTTTTGCATACAATAACGCCTTTCGTATTCAACAACAAGACCGCCTTTGTCGGTGCCCTTTATTTTGTATTTGTAATCTGGTAAACGGCAGTGCGAAATTTGAGACCGCAGCTCTGATCAGCACGAAACGAGACCACACGTAGCTTCGTCGAAGTAAGTCATGGTAGTCTACGTCACATGCTTGTAATATCAATGTATTTAGTAGAATATATTATAGGGATCCTATTTTAATGTTTTATGATTAAAAGTCGAGAATTTTATTAAACTTATAAACCTATACTAATGTTATTCAATTAATGATTGTATTTTTTTGTTACAGGTAAGAACAGTACCTAATCGCCAATAAAAAATCACTCCCACTGCTTCAACCTTCACAATATAAAGGTACTATAAAAACTCACTAAAACGTGTGAATGTTTCGTAATTATTAATCAGCGACAACAATTTCCTCACTTTTTTCAATTTTGAGTATTTAGGTCAATAACGGCGTCACGTAGTGATAAAGTGATATTTTTAACTATGTCCTTTAATGTAAGCTTTTTTGTTGTTTTTAGCTTACGCTGTATCAAGCGGTAGTAAAGGTATCGGTAGGCAGAAGGAACTTGGTAACCTAGTGCTAAGACACTTCAATTCTCCATTTTCACAAATTTTCGCTGAATTCTAAAGCCATTGCGTGTTTATCTGAAAATATAAAATATTTCATGCCCCCGAGTGGGAATCGAACCCACAACCGTCGCGTTTACAATCGCACGCTTGTGTCCCTGCATGACGACAGCTTCTTATTGATAACACTATAAATATTATTTATATTTATATTATTTATAAATCTTAAGTGATAATATTATGCTTATACTAAAATAAACTCACTATTTAAAATACCAAAACATATTTAACATAAAAGATTTCAAATACAACCCAACGTTCTTAACATTATTGCATATAAATGAGAATACGCGTATCTCTTCCAATTATTACGATTCCGCTCGGTCTGAGCAAATATTTAGCTAGATCTAGATTATTTATCTCGATGGTTATCGCCCGGCCGAAGCTCCGCGGGATCCATAATTGCCGCAATTAGTAATTTATTCATTGCTTTTGAATAATAAAGTTGTATATTTCACTGCGTTTAATGCCCACCGGTGACATCTTGTGATGTTTTAAACGCCGCGCGCCATACAGATCTACATTTTACAGTTCTTCTTGTTTGTTCGCTTCGTAGTTGAGTGGAAAATTTTGTAATGCGTTTAGTGTTTTAGATTGTAATTCTTGTTTGTTTAGGTGGTTTTGCGAGCAGGTTTTGTAATGTATTTTAACACTTCCTCACCACCTCAAGAATTCGGCGGAAAGTGGGGAACGGAGTGTCTTAACACTTAACACAGGTTCCCGGATTCCCTCTACCTACTCTGCGGGTGTACATCGTGAGGCTAAAAAATAGTTATTGTTTAAATATTCATTCTGATATTTAAAATTTGACAGCACCGTAATAATAATTGGTAAGCAATCAAGGTGAAAGTGAGGCATCTCGTCCTGGTTCTCGGTAACGCCTCGGCTTGCATCAAAATAAATGAAGTTTTGTTGCTGGTAATAAGCGTGGGCTACGCTCTCGTTTTCAATTAATTAGCCACTCCGATTGATCACTTTCGCCGTGTGAAAAATTTACTACTCCTATACCTACCTCATTATGTTAATGATATTAATGAGTTCCGACTTCCTATTCAAAAGCTCACGTTATTGGAAGCATACATTAGAATTAATTAATTGGCCTATACATATAAAATTAATGACCGATAAAGTTAACTTTGAAATTTTAATCTTATACTAAGATTTGAGTCACTGATGTAAATCACTGTTTTTTTTTCTTACTTAATGTTATTAGTTATAGCTCTAGCTTTCGCAGGCAAATAATCTTGTGTTAAGACACTCTGTCTTCCGATCCGATTTCGAGTTAGGGGCATCGCGTTTTTAATTGCGAAAACCAACGCAATCAACGTATATATTTCGGTTTAGCGACTTTGTGAAACCAATTCAATATTTCAAAAAATAAATATTTTATGATAATACTTTTTCTGCACAAACTACACCATAATGTATAACGTCGTACCGCCATTACGAAACCCATCTTTCTTCACCCGCGAGAGTATTTGTCGACACATCACATAAATATTCCCTCTTCCGTACGTTACTGTTGGCAGTAATTTGGCAATAAGTCAACGGTTAATCTGATGCAAATTGCGTTCGTGTCTCTCGTTCTCGCTATCTGTCCGAGTGTCGCCGCGAGAAATGTTTTTGTGACCCAAAAACTTAATAATGGCGAAGGACGTCGCCTATTGACCGGAGATACGTTTTTACGACGCTTTCGCGGAATTTGTAATAGGTATGGGTAGAGAATCTATTTCTACGGTCCCTAGGTAAAGAAAGTATAAAAAGTGTCTCTTGTTGCAGTTTTGAACTACTAACAAGGGTTACCAG
>FASU01004039.1:0-10872 GCA_001486225.1 Heliconius pardalinus sergestus | reverse complement strand
CCAATAACATTTTTTCTTAAACATTTTCGATGTACAGACATCAATCCGTTACGATTTTATTATACGTACGGTAAGTATATAGATCCATAATACATATGTACATATTCATGTTAGCGTGTTTAGTATTTTTACACTGTGTTTCTTTTGTTAAAGTAACTTTTTGTTAAGTTGGACAAAAATAACTAATTAATTTTAATAAATGAAGCCTTCATGGCGCAGGGGCGGGGCGTAAACGCGACTGTTGTGAGCTCGGTTCCCATTCAGAGGAATGATTTTTTTAAATATTTTAATTTCCTCGCTCTACTAACGAGTCACAGTGCGGCGTTGAGTTCTGCGATACAAAAAGCAGCAAACGGAGTGTTTCAATGGGAACGGAATATTTTAACAGTAGATTTTCACTGGCGGAACCAAGTCGAGCTCAAGCCCACGACTGTCGGGTTTAGTAAATTTCTAGGCTGAACAATTTTTTTGTTTGATCGTGCTACCCAATTAAAAACCAAAGTATTAGATAAGCCATTTATCGAAGAAGGCTGTAAGTTATATTACATGTATTTTTCTTCATCTTCACGCTATATCCCGCACATAGCAGAGAGAAATATAGTGTTAAGACATTCTGTTCCCCACTATTCGCCGAATTTTCGGGGCAGTTCGGCACCAGAACGAAGAAATGAAAATATTCATAAACTATAATTATAATTCATATTCCCCAAAGTGGATATCGAACCTGCAACCGTTGTCGGTTACTGTCGCGACCCCCTTGTGCCCCTGCGCCACGACAGCCTCGGCTTACATTTTAATCGTTTCGATATCTTACTTTGACCACACGGGCAAAGACACGTAAAAAAGCTAGTGTACGATAAAATATCAAAATTGAAGCTCTATAACGCTAATGTTGTTACAGTACTAAGTCACTGACGCACCCTAACCTTCTACCAAAACATACAAAATGAACAAATTATATGAATATTACATTATGTAAATATATCACATAACGTGTTGAAATGAATTACATAAAACAAACAAAAAAATATATGTTTATATAAATAATTAAATCTACTACTACTCTAGTACTCTACTACTAATACTCTACTACTCTCTATCTATTAAATTTTCCAAAAGGGTTAAAATGGGTCCCGTTTTCTTAACAATTGCTGTTTATTTCTTTATAGTTTTAATAGTCGGATTTTTTAATTACTCTATAACATACACTATAATATAAACTCCTAAAATACCTCTATCCATATATTTAGGCCAGTATTTTAGTAATAACAACTAACTAAATAACTATAATTTCTAATATTATAATTACTAAGTTAACCTTAATCGAAGTAATTATAAACTCCATAGTTGCCTTTGAACTGAAACTTTGTAATGTTTAAAGTTTCAGAATTTATTTTCAGTTAGAATGTTAATTAGCTTATTTCGTGTCCGGATGCGATTACGTGCAACTAAAATGGTCTATATTTAGATTTTTGACATTTCGAACAAAGTTAGTTAAGCCTACATTATAAAAGGTTTGTGGTGTTCTTTTAATTTGCTGTAATTTCCTTTAATATATGGTACCTACTAATCGTCGTTAGCAATTTTCTTGGGTTCGACTTTAAGGCGTAAAATTTAAAATCTAATATTGAAATACCCTTCCCGTAGGACTTTTGAGAAATCTTTTCTTAGCGCTTTCCACCAAGTCACTAAGAACCATGCTAAATTTTAGCGTTCTACGCCGCTATTTTTGATTGTATGTTGTCTGACATTTACTCAGTGACAGTAGAGTTTTATAACAGCAGCAGGGTAGGCAGAGGGAACCTGGGAACCTAGTGTTAAGACACTTCCACTCCCCACTTTCCGCCAAATTCTCGACGTATAACTTGATGAGAGGCGAAGCTTAACACCGCGCTTCCTTACCAGAGTGATGAAGGGAAAATATTAAATATTTCATTACCCGAAGTGAGAATCAAAACCATAACATTTAACTTAAAATGCGCCCAAAAAGGTGGAACGGAGTGTCTTATCATTTTCTCTACTTTACCCTGCTATAACATAACTGCAATAATAATAAATAACAAAAAAGTTCTGGTAATAAGGCAAGACCTACCCTACCCTATAGACCCTACTATAAATATAATACCTATATACATATACATATACAATACTTTTTGATACCTATAAACTTCTTTTCTTTGTAAATGTGACAAATTAGCGCTTAAGGCAGGTATCATTCCGTTCTTGTTTAGTTCGTTGTTTTCCTATCATTTTTGCCGTGACATTGTACTCCCGTATACACGCGATACCGTGACAATACAATGCCGGCGCTATCGAGTCGCATCCGGTTCATAATTATTCATGATGTCCGTGAAATGTTTTAAGTAAATGCTTTATAAAAAAATACTAAAATTATACATATTAATTGCACTTCTTCACGCTGTATCCCTTCGATCCCCATTTGTCAAGATGCGATATTCAGCGGGAGAGGGAACCTAGTGTAAAGGAGGTCCACGCACCGCTCAACTTTCGGAATATTGCATGTTGAGTGGCCGTACTTAACGCCGCGTATCTTGTTATCGGTAAGCTAATGTTTTTTTTTTTTGTTTTTTTAGCTTCATGTTAGTTCATGTTGTTTATTAGGTTAGGCAGAGAAACCTAAGTAAGACATTCCGTTGAATCCGGACTCCGTCCACAAGAATAAAGTTTATTGCTATTTTTGTATGGACACAGGTATATGTATATATTATCTACTTCACAACTTACGGGAGATGCGTGAAGTTAATAAAAAAGTAATTCTAGGAACACTAAAATAAACAAAACCGCAACGTCTAACAGAAGGCTTCACAAATAACGAATGCTCCTTAATTTTATGCTTCAAAATTTTAGGGCGAAACCAATTTGAGTGATGGACGGAGATGAACTAATGGTTGTCTTATATGGCTGCAGGTTTTAGTCATGCTTTTATTCATTTATTATTCAGCTTCACGCCGGGAACCTAGTGTTAAGACATTCCGTTCCTCACTTTGTACCAAATTCTGGAGGCATAGCGTGTTGAGTGGCGGAACTCGAGGCAAGCCTCGACACTAGAGTAAAGAAATGAAAATATAAATTTTAGATAAATGTTGTTAATGTGTTTTTATTAAAACCTATATATTATATGAATTGATGAGAGTTGCTGATTGAGTGACAGACAATGTACAGACGATACTATTGAACTTGGAAAGTCGAAATTTCAATTCAATCAAAGGCTACCACTAGGAAGAACCTCAGTGTCTTAACACTCTACCTACCCCGCTGCAGGGAAAAAATGAACAATGTAAAAATTTATTTAAAAATATTCTATTAAAATATACTAAGTCCATATAAACCAACCTTTAAACGTGAACTCGTAACGTATGGTATGTCCTTTATGTTAAACGTTTTTTTATTATTCGTGGAAACACAAAAAATAACGATTTAAAAATCGCTAAAGACTAACATTAAGATTTTTGGCATTTTTTTATCTTTTGTATTTAGGAAAACTTTTTTAGCTTCACGCTAAACCCTTATATGGCAGGGTAAGCAGAGGGAACCTAGTCTAACACATTCCTTAATTGCCGAAAAATTACGTGTGTTAAATGACGGATCCTATCGCCGATGTTTGTCTTGAATGATGAAATTGAAGTCACTACTGTCGCTTTCAGAAACAACATTGTACCGTTGCGCTTTGACGGACGGACTTCAAAAAATTGGTGATAATTTTGTGTAACCGCTGATTTTGTACATCTTCTTTTAATTTATTTGTAGAAGTTTTGTCTTATCATAGAAATATATTAATGTTGTACTACCCTGCTATAGCAGGGTACAGTTATTATCTTAACCATTTCCGCTTATATTAAATAACTCTTAATTATTATTATTAACTATTGAATTATTGAGTTTTTTTTGTTTTCTTTAAAGAGTTAATTTTAGGAACTATTGATTCGGATGGAAAATTCAAATTGTTTGATAATCCACTTAAATTAAGGCCGCTGTGCCTGTGTGTGCGCAAATATGTCATGTGTGTCATAAGCGGTAAATGTGTGACAGGACCTTATTTGAATATTTAGGTATAACAATAATATTTTCGATAATCGTATGGATTTTTTTCTTGAAGGATACATTTTATTTTTTGGCTCTAAATAATTCAACGACACGAATTTAATTATTAGTTAAATATATGTGATTTTAATTTAAAAAATTCCGAGTTAATCTCACACTTTCTCACTATTTTGTAAAATCAATCTCATCACAAATTGACCAGCTTTATTTCCTTATTGCGCTCGCATCAATGATAACAAGAATTTGTATAGTGGGTTAGGCTTCTCACAAACTGAAGATATAAAATAATATTCAAAAATTAACTCTATTTTGTAAGGGGTGAAGATTTACTAACAAAACTACTCTATATTTAAGTATTTTTAGGGTTCAGTAGGTACGAATAAATGGCATGGCAATACTTTTAATTTCGTCATATTCGTCTGTCCGTCCGTATGTCACAGTCATTTTTCTCGTAGACTATGAGTCTGTATAGTCAAAATATTGTACAAAATTATGTAGTATGATTTAAAAAAAATAAATTATTAAGGATATAATGGTAGAGGTGGTAATATGTGTTTTTTTGCAGCTATATACTTACATAAAGGCAAGTCCGACTCGCTCTTGGCCAATTTTTAAACATTATCAGTTAGATATTGATAGCCAACTCTCTTTTACCAGACGGAGAGAATGAATGAAGAAAATATCAGAAAAAAAAATCATTATTTTGAGCAAGAATCGAACTAAGAACTATCATGTCGGATGCAATTCAATTGCACTATAATGGTTCTGTACCGTTACTATCAGATAGTTTATATTATTGTTTATTATTTCTTTATATTAGTATCCGCTACCGTCATCGTATGCGGTTATTGCTTGCCGTTAGTTAGACGCGATTAGAATTAATTTCCGATAGTCGTGATAGGATTTTTTTTTATATTGCCTGACATAATATCTTTCTAGAAATAAATAAATTTCAAAAACTATTATATATACCACGTTTAGATTTTGAAAATTGAACGTTATTTAACGTTGACGTACGAGGTTGTCTCACAATAATCCTTTTAATGGGAAGGAATCTTTTTTCCGGGTACACCACCCGAGTCGACTCGACGGACTCGAGTGACTTATGTGGGACTTATGGACCAGCAGATTTAGGGCATCCATTCCATCCATTTTATTCGTTAAAAAAAAACTCAAAAACGCGAAAAAAAAACTAGGTCGAAATAATCAAATTTGGGAAGCAATAAATATCTAATTAATCCCATTCAAAAGTCGATTCACGAGAAGTTAACTTCCGTGTGAGATTTACAGATTAAGCGACCTTAACAGTTAGGGTTATATTGGCTGATATCGCGGGTGAACAACCTCGCCCTCTGTCAATTGGACACGGAAATCCTTGGAGTGGACAAGCTCAAATGCTTTAACCCGCGTATAGCAGAGGTAAAGAGAACTTAGTGTAAAGACACTCCATTCTCCTGTTGTAAGTGGCGGCTTCAACGACGTATCTTTTCAGAGTAGTAAAATAGTAATAATATGTTTCGCCGAGGTGCATCAGCAATCATTGCGATTTGTCATAAACTGTTTGTAAATAATAATGACTTTAAACAAAAAAGAAACGGCACCCTTATTTCCGCATACCAGGGTAGACAGACAGATTTCCGTGATATTGAGTATTAAGTGATGAAACTCAACCTCGTATCGGCCTGAGTCAACGAAAGCGGAGAAACGATATTAATTAAAATATAATCGCTTAGTGGGAATCAAATCCACGACCATCGCGTTTACTATCAAATGCTGTGTAATTGCACCACAACGGCCTAAAGCCAAAAAATTGCTTTCAATCATGCATCGACTAAAACGATTAAACTAAATTATCATTTACTCGTAATATTATAATGCACATGTCATCTTTAAGCTCTACACTAATGGTTACTTTAGCTTCGGGCAATAAAAATAAAAGAATATGTTTGCGGTTAGATCATCTACTCTAATTATATTAAACTTTCAGAGGTCATCAGAGCGTAATGGATAAATGAGATGGCTGTAATTTCCATTTTCATGTGAAAGAAATATTATTTGGTGTACTTTCTTCTTTTTTATTATGTTTCAAAATTTCACTTAGATACTAAATAAATTAATATTTTTATTCAATCAATGTCGACTCTACAGATTTCATGTCTCCACAATATATTCCACACAAGGGCTACGAATGCTCATTACAGTGTCCATATTGGTTCCGTAGTTATCTTACCTCGAACACGACTTCTAGCCTAGTTGAGACCTAGATTCCTTTGGGAAGTATAATTTATATTGTTGACGTAGTATACAAGTATAGTTTTAACATTGGATACATACGTATGTATGTATATCTTAGTGGCCATTGTGGGACGGTGACGGTGACCGACTGTAAGCGCGATAGTTGTCGGTTCGATGCCTACATCGAGCACGAGTTACTTAAGCTTCGTTGGTGTAATGCGATTAAAGATACGTACTAGCGAAGATTTCCAGAGCGAATGAAAAAGAAAACGCTCAGTTTGTTCGGGCACGTCACGAGAGTTATGAGATAAGCTTTACGCTGTATCCCGCACACTGCAGGGTAAGCAGAGGGAATCTAGTGTTAACCCACTCCGTTCCCCAACTTCCGCCGAATTCTGGAGGCCGCCGATCGCGTATTTAGTGGCAGAACTCAAGAATTGATGACAAAGAAGTACCAAAAACGATTAATGACAGAAGATTAAGTGCTAAGAGCTGAAGGGAACCTTGGTTGACCTACAATGGTACTGGAGAAAGGTTACATATGAAAAGCACGGGTAACGGGGGATGCACGACATGGCGAACGAGAGACCTTAGCGTTTGACGCTCATTCTTACTAGCTACCCTGCTAGGTATAAAGCAAGAACTTAAAAATAATTGATTGCATGTGCTTTTGAACATTACGTTATTTTCAGTAGCAGGTTACGATCTACAAAATAATAAAAAATATTGACATAATTGTAATAATGTCAATATTTTTATATATCTGTATAAATATGTATAGAAAATAAGCAACCAATTGACCCCATATATACTTTAATAATATTAAATAAATGTTCATATAGTTAAATCTAGTATACAATAAAAATTGATCTCTCGACTTAATTTGCTTAGTAATATGAATAATTAATATAGTGACATCTAGCGATAAAATATAAAACTTTAATAAAGTGTAACGTAATTTAGCCGTATATGAAACGCCATCTTTCAAATCATATCGACTACATTTTTCGATATTATTTGGATGTGTTTATCTTTTTCACGACTTATTTAAAGAAATAATCTTAGAAATGGTCTTAGAAATCTCAATATATCTTTTTAAGATCTGTCTGTGTACATCTCGTATGTATAAATTAGATTGTAGGTTCGATCACCATTCAAGGAGATGAAATATTTATTTAAATTTATATTTCCATTTCTTCGCTCTGGTGTCGAGGCAAAGCGCGGCGTTGAGTTCTGCCACTCAACACGCAATGCCTCCAGAATTCGGCAAAAAGTGGGGAACGGAGTATATGACTGGCCGGACAAACAGACATTTTGAATCTAATAAGTGTTCCGTTTTTTTGCCATTCGAGTCATTTGTTCATAAGAAGTGACATTTTATTATTATTAATTTTTAATGCCTGTTACAATCTTTTCTATTATTATGATGAAATATTTTTTGGCTATTATATTTGTAACAGGCGCTTAACTTTTAATAAAATACCAAGAAATATTTAACATTTCTTATTTGTTTATCGGCAGCATAAGAGTTTGAATCCCTACCTTGATCTTCTCCTTTATATTTGGTTTCTATTACATCAACTAAGATAATACTAATTATAAATTAAACTATTTAACCGGGTTACTCACGTACGTATATCTATTTAATACTATATTTATAAGGAGGATGTTTACAAGTACGAGTATGTAACATATTTGTATCCTGTTGTTTTAGTAGGTAACTTTATTAAAATTATATTATTGTATACCACAAGAGATGCTGCTTGTATACAAATGTTTTCTTATAAAGTACTGATTCCGTCGTGGCGCAGTGGGGCCGTGACCGACTTATGGGTTTGATTCCCACTAGGTGACTTATTGATGATTACATTATTTAACTTAGCTTAATCTTAGAGGCCGTAAAAACGACGCGTAAAAATTTACATGTTTATAAGAGTATTATATAAATTTTAATTTCATTCAACATTTTATAATTGAGTTTGATTTTCTATAACGATATTAAGGAAAAACCGGTTTTAAAACTATATCATAAAACCATTCATTATTATCCGGGTACTGAATAATAGAAGCTTTACGCACTAAGCCTGATACTGTCAATAACTCTCCATCCGGTAACAAGACAAAGTGCAAAGTGGTTGGTGACAACACGAAATTTATTAAAAATAGAGCAATGCACTACCTCTTAGCACTAGGTTTTCTCTGCCTACCCTGCTGCGTATCTTTTTTCATTTTTTTATATATTTAAGGATATTACATCCACATACACGAAAAAAGCTTACATATAGTTATTTTCCCATCATGTATATATAATACTTTAGGTACTGTGTGTAAGACAAGGAAAACCATATATTATGTATCGCCACTATTAAAATTCTGGTTCGCGTACATCCTTTATTCTTTACATACGATCTTTAGTTCTCTGCTGCACGCATTGGAAGAAAGTTGTGCTGTGGTCGGCCCGTAACAAATTGATTAGATAAATATATCTAAATGTTTAGAAAGTAAGTGCTGAATCTTATAATCTATAACTTTAAATCTGTTGTACAATATTCTTATGTCATTATTTCTTTGAATGTATTTGATTGCGCTTGTTCAATAACGTAAATGTTGGCGAAAATACCACACTATATAGTAAATGAACACTTTGTTATCTTTCTTGATTCATATTGTATTTAAAATTATGATAAAAATTTACTGAGATTTTAAGATTTATTATTTGGGATCGTAATTTACGCTATTGCGCACAAAAATTTTAATATAAATAAATGGCTATTATAAACTGTGTGAGCTTAATCTAGTGGTAAACACGTTTACTATGATAACTTAAGGTTATATAAAAACAACTTTTTATGTGATTTTTAGGTGATCGAATAAAATGAAGTTGTTACTGTCAGTTTTCTTGTATATAGTAATCGAAATCAGTAGCGACGATGATACTGGATGGTCCTTAGAAGATGATCCTTTGGTTGCTGTACACCCATGTAAAGGTTCGACAGACATACAGCTTACATATGAACCTTATAGATCGCCAGAAGAAGAAAATCAATATAGTCTTTGGATACATAAGAAATTTCCCAAAAATAGTATTATTAAAATGAAATTTGATATAGGTGCCACCGTTTTTTTGGTAAGTTTGTAATTTTAATGCAGTATCTCTGTAATTGATTATCTAATAAGTGAAAAAGATTGTTTATGTTTTGGATATCTTAGCCTTTATTAAGAAATGTCTGACTTGAAGCGTTGGTTGCGCAAAAATATATTTATATTGTAATAAAAATAAATAAATCTTCTTCTGTCTTGCCACAGAAGACAGCAAACCTTGACGATATTATAATCTTTAAATATCTACTATATTTTTTCAGTCAAACCAAAGTGCTGCAAGAATAGATCTTGACAAAAGTGATGAACACGCATTCAAAATAAGATTTTTCAAATCACATGAAGGTATTTGTTTACACGTACAAGGATGTACATTTGGAGTCGTTCCTTACATTAAAAGTGTTAACATAAATAGAAAAGAGTACTGTGAAGATCATCTTATGGTAAGCATAAGCAATGTTTTTTTAGCGTAAATGCAAGAAAACTGACGAAGGTTATTGTTGGAGTATCAGTGGCTTAATCCTTAAGAGGTGCATCGATCAAATTGTTTGGATGTAAACCAGAATATTTAGTGATAAAACGTGTAAATGTGGGTTTACATGCGGTAGAGTATGTAGAATAGAATTTATAACCACATGATCGCACATATATACAAATGACTCACTCACTCGAACAGGTCTTGATTTATTATGTTTCAGTTTAGTGATGCGTTCTTCCCTAATGTCCGTTGAGAATATTAGATTTATTGTACTATACAGGGTTTTCTGGATTCTTACATCGAAGGTTACAAACTGCAAGCTCAAAGTTCTTGTGCCGAACCAAAAATGCAACAAAAAGGCAGTTGTGGAAAACGGCAAAATCTTGTGATTCCATTAAGTGTGCAAGGGGAGTCTCAGCGTAATGACTGGCCGTGGCATGTTGCTTTGTTTCGTAAAATGGACCTAACCAACCTCAGCAGATATATATGCGGTGGTACACTTATTTCCAGTTATTATGTTTTGACAGGTAGTTTTAATATTTTTACTTATTATTTTTTAAAATTGTGGCGCAGCAGTAAAATTTTCTTTTTTTTCGTTTCTAGCTGCCCACTGTGTTTTCCAACGTAGATCAGGTGCAATTGCTAATCTATCCGTGACTCTCGGCAAATATAATTTTCAACGTATGGAACCAGGAACAGAAGAAAAAGAAGTATAAACAATATTTTAGCTCCACGCGGTATCCCCCACACGGAACCTGGGAAATAAGTGTTAAGAAACTTCCGTTTCTCACTTTCCGCCAAATTCTTGAGGCATTGCATATTAAATGGCGGAACTCCACACCGCACATTACGTAGTTACCAGTGCAATAAATTAACAGAATAAATATTACATTACGTCGTGTGGGAATCTACACCTTGTCGCACTTACAGTCTCACGCGTATGCTCTGCCACCACGACTGGCTATCTGGATTTTTTATTGTTAACCTTTAACTATGGA
>FASU01004031.1:7715-23809 GCA_001486225.1 Heliconius pardalinus sergestus | reverse complement strand
TTTTTAAATATTAAATATAGAAAATCTCAAAAACCACTTTCTTTTTCAAAACAATGCCCATGAAATAAAGCTTCACTCATCGTCTTAATTATACCGTCTTAATCGTGATTTCACATTTTTATTCCCTTCAAACCCCTTACCCTTTGAGACCTTCTGTTCTAATTGCTTCGCCTAAAAATAAAAGAAATACCGACCATCTTTGCCATTGGGGTTGTGGTGCTAGCGTTTATTTAGTACGGAAATAATATCTAATATTATTTATGTTTTGTTATCATTATATTTTGATATGATACTAGTATATTATACTTATAATATATGAGATAGTAATTTTATATCTATGAAAAAATCTTGATAACTATAAAATAAGAAGAATAAATAATGGAATGTGGAAATATCGAAAGTTATAAATTAACTTTTTAATATGTCTGCTGAAACATAACTAAGATTCACTTATTCCACTATATTTTAAAAGTTCTGTTTAAAAGTAGTTTTATGGTTTTTCCAACATAGCAGGATACGCAGAGAAAACCTAGTGCTAAGACACTCTTTTCCCCACTTTCCGACGAATTTCGAGAGTCATAAGGCGGGTTCAAAATATGCCAAAATAATTCCCCAAATGGGGATCGAACCCACAACCAACGCATTTACAGTATTCCGCTGCGCCACTGTGGTCTTTTAAAAATATTTTTACTAAATTTATATAGTCTATAGTCATATCAGTTTCAATTTGATAAACAAATATTTCCGCCAAAAGAAGAAACCCACCCAAGGGTCTGAAGATAATGACGCTTCGGGTGCACTCGTACCTAACGACCTTTATATTATTCAGGACTAGCCCTTCCCTTGTTTAATTAATTGACGAAGACGCCTTAACATTTTTCAATTTATATACCGCATGTAAGATTACCTATAACACTTTTGATTGCATTTGTTTACTTTCACTTAATATATAAAAGTAATACCTTTTTATATTAAAAAAATTAACTACAAAATAACTACAATTTATATAATAACCTTTATTAATCTGTATTAATAAATTTAGAAATTGCTTATTCTTTTCTTATATTTATTGCTGAATACCTTTTTCACCTTCAACGATATCAAAGTCGAGTTTGCTATAATTAATAAATCCACATACTGTGTCTATTTACGTTACGTATATATTAGACGTAGAGATTGCTAAAGTTGCATTGGACAACGCCTACTCAGGAACGCGATAGATGTGATAAGTATATGGTGTGATACTATTCCCACTCGGCACATATCTAAATATATATCTAAATTATTTTCGTTAACACACTCATACAGAGCGCTGCGTTGAGTTCTTATAAAAAGGTCAGATTTATTGATTAATTGACTGATAGGTTAAAAAAAAACCAACAAAATAAAATATCTGCTGTTTTATGTGTTACTCCTCAGAAGTACCTATCTATAAGTATTTATACGGTTTAGGTAAGGTATTAGAAAGTTTATAAGACACAAGGTCGCCAAAAGCGTTGAATACCTGGGCTTACACTTAAGGGTTTGGGAGAAGGCGCGCGCGGCATCCATCGCGGGAACTCCATTTATTTCACTAACGCGGACATACTTACCGGACCGCGAGTTATAATAGGATAGAGGTTCATATTAGTTTTGTTGAAGACAATGTTGAAATATATCTTAAAAGTATATTGCAAAATAGTTTCTTTATTAGTTTCACTTCGTTAATTTAGCAGGTCACAAAATCTATATAATATAATAATTAGTATAAGTTACGTAAAGGACCTCCTTGGCTCTACTAGTTGCTAATATTAAAAAATAACTTAAATTTCTACGAATATGAGCTATTAGGTCTGTCGGTGTTCAAAAATATAGCTTATACATCGCTAGACGTAGACATAAAACTATAAAAAATATTATTTAGTGACTCCACCATCAAGATACTATTACAATGTTAAAAATGTTCCTACCATATACATACCATATATTTAATTAAAAAAACTAAAAAATGTACGTAACATCTGATATTCATAAATATAAATATCAACAAAAAACATAAAATTTTAAGACGACGTATATAAAATCGTAGGACACCCGCACATCTTCCGTTTGTAACGGACGGTTGCGGATTTGACTCCCACTCGAGGAAATGAAACATTTTCATTTCCTCGCTCTATTAACAAGACGCAGCACGGCGTTCAGTTCAACACCTAATGTCTGAAAAAATTGGCGGAATGTCAATGACGACAAATCGAAGCATCTTACGTTCCTTTTGCCTACCCAACCATACGCGGGATACAGCGTAAAGTTAGAAAAAAGAAAAAGAAAATTCGAAATCTTAAATTCATCGCCAATTCTAAAATTTCGTAGCTCATCTCTCCCAGATACAGACGGTATAAAAAAGGTAGAGATGCCCAAGTAAGTGGTCGGAAAATCTTGCGGATAAAAGCCGAGCTGGACGATTGATTTATTACTGCAGCGTTAGAAAAAGCCGTCTCCATAATTAAATACAAGAGGACGTACAAATTATACGATAAGAGTCGTAAAATTGAATCTATGTAAGAAATGTTTTTTTTTTACTCTTGTAGAGATATTTTTTAGTTTACACTGTATCCCGCACATAGCAGGGTAGTTAGAGGGAACCTAGTATTAATATTCAAACTTCCAAAGAAATTAAAATATTTAATTTTCTCGAGCTGCTTGGACCCCCAACCTGCACGTTTATAGTCACACAGTTGTGCCTCTATGCCACGACTGACTTTTAACATACGGCCTATAATTCTATAAGGCAATATGTAAATAATACCATTGTACAACTAAACTGCTTTTAAAGGAAAAAAACCTGATACTTGTTGAATGTGTGATTGATAATCACTCACTATAAGACATATTATACAAACCTGTCATCTTTTAAATTTATTGCGAATCTATTGTAGATCTATAATTCTACTACTACAGATCTATAATTCTTCTACTACTTTTAATAGTTTCGTTCCTTAAAAAAATCAGAACCCTTACAGGATCATTATATTGTCCACACGTCTGTCTAGAGGACAAATAAGCGTGAACCTACATTTTAAATATCCTAAAATTTTAAATTGAAAACGCCAGAAAAATTAAATTTGTCTACTTTTATACGTCATGTTCCTGTTGACCTACAATCATGAAATTAGTATGGAACACTCGACGAGCGAATCCGACTCGTAGTTGACTGTTTTTCAATTGTATGAGTCACGATCCAGCCAACCTGTTTATTTGCTAAGACTGAGCTCTCGTTAGCTTTACAATAATATAATAATAGTAGGTAATAATAAAATGTTTGAGACTGTAAACGCTACAGATTGTGGGTTCAATTCCAATTCGAGGGAATTAAATATTAGATTTTGAGGAAATTAAATATTTTTAGAAATTAAGTATTTGATTTCTCCGTTGTGGTTCTTAGAGACAAAGCGCGGCAAGGAGGTCCGCCACTGAACGCGCAACGCTTCCAAATACAGTTGAATTTATGGAATGGAAAGGTCTTAATGGAAATACATCGTGAACCTAAAAAAATTTAAAGGTCGACATTAAATTTCTTTGTCACCCTAAACGTCGTCACCATTACTAAGTTACTACAAAGTTTCTCAAGAGACACAATATTCGCTTCGAACAGGACTGACTTTGTTAGTTGGAGCGTTCAGCCAGTCAGTTCAGTCAGCTCAGTTCGGCGCGGGCGAAGCGTAACGTTTCACAGCAAATCACACTCGTGTAACTGCTGCTGTTTAATATATACATAAATTTATTATGGATATTACACTCAGTTTTGGATGTAAATGCCACTTGGGTCTATTTGGACAATGCCTAACTTTATAAGTCTAATTTCATGCAAAACTGCTGAACAGATTTAGATAAAACTTTTTAAAATACGCGGTCTAAAATTACCTAAACCTAAACAACCTAAATTATTTTTATCATTTATTATCATCTTGTACCTACTATGAGAAAGCCTCTATCTACCCTATTTAGTCAACAATATGTACAAATATAGCAACGATCAATATACAATACGTATTGTATTGTAGATACAGAGACAATACAGTAACAGAGCGGATGTCGTCGCCGGATGTCCGCAGGGGGTGCGATGCATCAAATTGCCATGCGAGACGGCCTGACGCCGGCCGTCCACTCCGCTAATATAGAATCTTACTAATAATTTTTCATGGCGCCGTGCTACTGTCAGCGTGATGGTTGTATACTCGGAGAAAGATAATATTTAAATCATTTGCTCTGGAACACAAAAACAGGCGTTGAGTTCTGCCACTTTATACGCAATATCGTATGTTTCTTAGCTTTTGCTGTATCCCACATATAGCAGGATAGGCAGAGGAAACCTAGTGTTGAGACACTCCATTCCCCTCTTTCCGCAACATTCTTGAGACTTTACGTTTTTAGTGGTGGGACTCAACGCCGGCCTTTGCCTGTTTATCAGAGCGAAAAAATAAAAATATAAAATATTTCATTCCTTCGAGTGGGAATCAAATGATGTCCCAATCTTCTAAGACAAGGTGCGGCGTTGAGTTACGTTAATCACCCAATGTCTCAAATTTCAAAGGAAAATGGTGACCTGATCAAAACAATTCCAGAAAAATACTGTACTGTGTAACATTTATATAAAAAAAACTTATTTTAAAATAAAAAAAATGTTCTAATTTTATTTAAACGATCTTAAAATAAAAGCCAAAAACTTAATACAGATTCTGTTGTATTTATATAACAGTATCTATAATTATAATAACATACTATAAAACATCACAATAATAAACGAACCGTATATTAAAACAAAAACTGAACTATAGTTCGTGTAATAAAAAGACCTCGAGAGCGAGTGAAAAAATAAAAAAACCCAGCAGAATATCAGTAAAAATGCCATTCCATCAGCATAAAATAATACTAGCAGTCAGCATATCATTTTATCCAGTCCTCATACAGTAATATGAAAATAAAAAGTGTTTTCGTGTAAAAATAAAATACACTGAGAGCCCACTACGAGCAATTTCATTCTCTCTACTGAAATAAAAAATCTGGGTCAGCCAGGTTGTGCCTTGTAGCTTGTATGTACATTGCACAAGCATTTGAATAGATTAAGGATAGATTGAGGCCAGTGGTAGTATGAGGGCACAAGGGTGCGACTGTAAGCGCGATAGGTTGTGAGTTCAATTCCCACTGTAGAAATTGAAATATTTCATATTTTAATTTTTTTCGCTCTGGTAATATGGCATACTCGGTGTTGAGTTCCGGCACTTAACACGCCTATAAATTTCGAAGAAAAGTAAACGGAATTATTTGTTGTGAGAAAGCAGAGTCTTAACACTGGGTTCCCAGGTTCTGTCGGCCTACTCAATACCGCTCACTGTATTAAGAAAGTATCTGTAAAAAAATCATAGGTGTACTCGTATTTCTATTGCCACAATAATATAATAATAAATACTATACATTTTTTCGACCTTTTTTATACATAATGGACGAAACTCTTCATATTCTTACTTACTTAGTTTTTTCATAAATTATATTATACATTTTAATATATAATTATAATTCATATGAGCTTAACCTCTACCCCTTAATTCTTATTACATCTGCCGCATCTCGCTGCGTCAACACGACTGCGCTCTAGTTACGCGGTTTATTATATGAATTATATAATTAAGTTTTAAAACTAACTGGTAAAATATTCTCAAAGCCAATATAGCTAGATAGTTACAGTTTCTTTAAGAATCCGTGTTAAAAATTTTAAAAATAATTTTAATATGTAAATAGAAAAAATATAGTTAGTTAAAAACAAAAGCAGACGTTGTCCGGGACGAAAGATGCTTGAATTTCGTCCCGGACAACGTCTTTCGTCTTTGTTGAGTGGTGGAACTCAACGCCTGATTTTGTTTACCAAGCCGAGGAAATGGAAATAATGATTACTTAATATGGAGATCGAATCCACAATAATCGCATGCATATGCACTGTACGCTCTCCTTACTCTGCCACGACAACATATTTTAACATACGAAAAGAGAGAAAAATCTATATGTACTTAATAATAAGAATAGATATGGAAAGCTAGCCTTAGCTACACGGTAACAGGTGAACATAACAATCAGATATACATACCGGTCAAAATTATGACGTCCGGTTTTACTTCGACGTAGTAAGACAAAATTCAAATATAGAAATAGAAAAGAAAATCAACCACAAAATAGTAAAAAAAGTCTCAAAATATAACAACAATAAGAATACAAAAATATATCCTATTTTGTAGTATGTACGTATACATTTCTTACCCATTATATTACTTTTCAGTTTTCCTTGAAAAGAAAATATAAGCGTACTACTAACAAGTTCTAAAGGATTCCAAGATGATATACGGCTTTCACGGAAGCGACTGGCGGCGTTGAGTTATAAATAAGTTATAGCCGAGATTTACAGGATTTTCTGACCTTTATATTACATTCCGATGAGATTTATGAGTTTTTCAACAATGGAGAATATTGTTTAAAATTTTAAATTTGCTACTATTGTTGTTCTAATGACGTTATTATTATAATGATATTCTGAATATCCGAAAAGGTATTTTTTATATACTTTTTTCTACTTTCACGCTATATCCCGCACCTAACGAGGTAGGCTGAGGGAACATACTGTTCTGTTCTTTTTATAATGGCGCTCAGAGCGTGCCAGTTGATAACATAGTGTTAAGACACTCCGTTCCCTATGCAAAGTGTCGACACGCTGCGCTTTGTCTTCTTATGAGAACGTCCCACAGTTGTTGCATTTACAGCATTGATTTGACGGTCGCAACCCACTGTGTCTCCAAGCTTGGGACTTAGAAAAAGTAGTTTCAATATTTTTTTTAATCATCACAAATGATATCATGACAGTTCTTCCAGAGAACAAATGATATGTCACACTCGAAGCTTATGATGTTCCGGGATTCTATTTATCAGATAGGTACTCCACGAGCGGTTGCTCGAAATGTTATTTTTGAGATCAAACTAAAATTAATTAAAACTAACTGTACATTAAAAAAATACAATGACCATTTTTATTGACATAAAAGGAACAGTGACGGTAAAAAAATTGTGCCGGATTATTTACATACATATTTTTTCATCAACTGCAAATAACGACTCTGCTCTCACATTTGATTTATGTATATTTAAATGTCAATTGAAAATGATATATTTTATTGTCAATTATACTGTCGTTATTTATATTTTCACTACAATGACTGGAAAGTTCAAAACATAATATTTAAACACCAGGGTCTCTTAGTTTGTTCTATCTCTTTATATGACCCTTTATATGCGAGATGAAAGCTATAAAATGGATAAGTATATAGTATGTGGCAACTAAAGGATTCTCTTTTACATTATCTCTAACCAAAAAATAAAAAGGTTTTAAACCGAAACAATTTGGAAACTCATTGTCATTATCCCCACTTTAAGGGTATAGTACCACAAACAGTAAAAGATATATATAATATTTTGTTATAGTTTTTTTTTTTCATATATTAAGATACACAGAAAAGTCTAGTGTTCAGATATTCCATTCCCGGCATCAGTCCTTATTTAAGATACTGCGAGTGGAGTGGCGCCGCAATTGAACTCAACGCCACCGATATCTTTTTCTACTATAGTAAAGAATTCAAAATTTCATACAGACAAAATTGCAATACATCTTTTGCACTCAAACACTGCCCTACTGTATCACGGTAGAGTAATTAAGCTAAATTTAAATTTTAAAACATAACTATGAAAATTATGATCTATGGACAAATAAACATAAGTTATGAAAATCTATTTAAGAAAAAAGTACGTGTCAATTGCCTTAGACTTTCTTTGTGAAATTGCTACATATATTTTTGACATAAACAATAAAAAAACATAGTACCAATATAGTATAGCTTAGAAATTCCAGTGGAACTAAAAAGTTACCCTCAAATATTAAGTAACATTTCAATCGTCCCTCGAAGCAGCGTCCCACACCCTCGCTCATTAGATGCACTCAGCGACCGCTGGACGGGAAGTTTGGTGCATTTGATATATTGCCTCCGAGTGAGAATACAATGATAGCTAACTGTGTTTATCTATGTTTATGTGGAATTATATGTAAGTTTGTATGTATTTTTTGCTTTAAAAAAACTATCTCTCAATAAACAAGCTGTGCCTCCAGAACTCAGCGGAAAATGGGAAACGGAGTATCTTACCCTCTGCTTGAAGCTGGTTGATTTATTTAAAAATATAAAAACACTGTATGCCGTCCAGCTTAAGACCATAGATAGTGCTGCATTAGCACAGCTACTATAAACAAGATAATTGTAGGTTCAATGGACACTCGGAGGAATATAAATAAGTTATTTTAGTTTTTTTTTAGCTTCACGCTTTATTCCTAGGGGTAGTCAGAGAGAACGGAGCGCGGTCTCTATATACCTCTTTCGCCTCGTCCACTGTTATCAACCTCTTCGTACATGCCTAGAGGGTCCTCATGCTATTTACGTGATCTTCCTCCAGTATCTTTGATACTGTGTTTTCGAAGGTCAACCGAGGTCTCCCCCTACCTCTCTTACCACTCACTTCATCAATATAATATTTCAATATTGTTTTTTGTCCATAAAAATAGACTTATTAGAAAAAAAGTAAATGGCCTTCATAAAAACTGAGAAAAAAGCCTAATAACCTTACTTAGCATTTTAACACTTTCTTCGAAACGAATTTCTCATTAATATTCTAAAAAAAAGGAAAATATCAGTTTCATCCCTTTGAAGTTCAGGTAATAAAAACATTTTACGTAATATAAACTAAATTAGGTTACATTTCAATCTCCCCTCGCGATGACAGGAGCCCTTAGCGGACACCCTCGTTCATTAGACACAGTGCCGGCCTGCAACCAGCGTAGGTACTTGTGTTTAAGATATATTGAACGAAATAGGGTACTAATGTATTTTATTTTATATTTATAGGATAGGCAAAAAAAACTTACAGTCAAGATACTGCGTTCTCCACTTTCTACTTGAAAAAAAGATATTGTGTGATGAGTAAAATTTTACAACTTTTCTCTATACTTGAAACGTACCTATACAATTATGATATTAAAATATTTCCGTTTTAAAACTTCCAAAATATATTTTACGTCGGTTACTTTCAACACAAACATACTAAAGAAAAGTAATAACCCAATATCATCAGCAGTTAAAACATTCATCCCTTGAATATCCGCCCTTTTATTCGTAATACTTAAATTTCTCATCGAAATCCATTTCCTTGTTGGATTCGAATACGGCATTTTTGCAAACAATAGCTATTGGAAAAAGGTTAATTCACCCAGCTCATAAGTAACCGGCATTGTGAGAAGAAATCTCTTCAGGTTCCCATTGAGAGTTTTCTATAAGACCCCTATCTCAATATAGAGCTCAGTGAGCATACGAGTATGTTATATAGGAATAAAATGCAGGAGTTGCATTTACATTAATGTAAATAGTATGTTTTTGAAAAATAACTTGTAAGTACTGTAGGTTTTTGTTGAAATTATAACAAATGCCACGTGCGTGCCAATGTAAGCCCGACGGTTGTGGGTTCGATACCTAATTGTCCAAAATTTTCAGTTGATTGCTCTAGCAACGAGGTGGAGCAGGGCGTTGAGTTCCGCCACCTAGCACGAAATACGTCCAGAATTCGACGAAAAGTGGGATAGGGATGTGTCTTATAGAAAAATAGTGCCTTAACACTAAGTTTCCTCTGCCTACCTATTGCTATGTAAGTGTTTCAATCAGATTAGGAATACGGAGAAAATCTATATATGTACTTCTTAGCCACATTATAATCTCCACTCAAATATTGACATGACACTGTATCTAACAACGTTGCATTTATTAGATTTTCCGTTATTGCAAATCTGAAGCCCAAATTGGGGGAAATTGCCGCGTATTATTGATTTATCACTTGTTGTGTAACAATGATAGATAGAATTCATAATCTGTATGGATATAGCTGTAAATTATTATTTTTTGCATAGTTCAACTGTACTGTACCTCTTATTTTAAATATATTTTCAGCGTTAGGCTGTATCCCATACATTGCAGGGTAGGCAAAAGGAATCAAACTTTTAATTGTAGTTTTATAAAATCTTATGCGTTTTTTACACTTTCAGAAAGGAGAAATTACTGAAAAAAGTTTTGTTTTTTGGAGATCAAGATTTATTTCTTATTACCTATATTCCATCTTTCAGTTCAAAGCTGAGATTGGCAGCTGGTGTTTAAATATAGATTATATTTAAAATCCTTGAAAAATCGTGCGTTTAAAGTAAAAGCCTGAGTGGAACCCTCCCTACATGATTTGAGTTTAATATCCCTACAGAGTGCATTCTTACGGGGAAATGGCTAAGGGTCTTTGGCATGTCAGGGAAAGTTAAAGTGACTGATGCCGGCAATGACGGGGTGGAAATCTTTGCTTTTGTTAATATGCGGGGTACTGTCGTGGATGAGTAAACAGATGACGATGATTTTTGATGGTTTTCTAACTTTAGTGGGAAGTTCGGTTTGGTGTAGTATAAGTATGTATGCAAGTAGGATGCTGAATTATTTGGGTGATTTTTTTATATTTTGTTAGTTAAGCCTTGTTTTTGCCTTGTTAGTTAAGCCTTAATTAATTGTTTTTCTTTTAATTTTATTTATTATTCATTTGAGGCCAATTTTGGCGTATGGGCATAAGTGGGTGACAGTAAATGCGACTGGTTGTGTCCCCACTCCAGGTAATGAATTTTCATTTCTTCCACGCCGTCCAGTTCCGCCACTCCACACGCAATGCCTCCAGAATTCGGCGGAAAATGAGGAAAGGAGTGTCCCTCTGCCTACTCTGCGGTGTGCAGGATATAGCGTGCTGATTTTATTTTTGTCTTTTTTTTATTTTATCATTAATTATACTAGAAAAATTTTGTGTGTAAAATTGTATAATGATTTAATATACAATAAATTTATCTATTATTATTTTCTCTCTCATTCTATCTATCAAATAATTTATAACAAATTGACAATAAATTCCATAAATTTTCAACTTTATCCTCTCCGCCTTTTTGCCTACATTCTTAGTCAAAACTACGTATAAACTATGTTCACTTAAAATATATATTAAACATGTATTTAGATACTTCAAATGTACATTTTGTTTAAAAAAAATAATACAGTATGCCATAATTTGTGACCCGGGCAGACACGTTAATAATAATTAGGGGTGCTACCTCTATAAATCCTTTTAACCTATTATTAAATAGAAATAACGGAAATGTGAGACCATTTTCTGAATTCTTTATTGTATTCAACAAAAATTTCAGCCCCTAACAATCGTAAACATATTAGCGTGTTGGCCATTCGTTTAATAGGCCGTGACGTCATAAATTACGTAGTACAAGTATCATAGAAGAAAGATTTAAAAACAAGGGTGACTGTATATAGCGATTTATATTTTGTACTGAGCTCTATTGTAATATTAGTAAGACAGAGAGAGAGAGAGAGGGAGATAATGTCGTATAGGATACCCTTTGTAACTGATTCAAGTATTGGAATGGGTAATGATGCATTATAGAAAAGATTTATTCTGAATGAAGGAGGCATAAAAGTTTGTTGTGTGCAATTTGTTATTTTTCTTTTGAGTAAAGAATTGTTACAGAGTCGCCATTGCCAGCATTGCCACGACTATTCTAGTACAGGGGACGTAGAAAACTTAAATGTCTACTTCCAATTTTCTATATTCTAATATTAATTACATTATATTATTTTGATCATATTTATGTCAAAACATACCAACATCATATTGTAACACGAATTACCATAATCAACGAAAATGATATTCTAGCACGAAACACTAATTAACAGGTACTCGTAGGTTACACCAGTCAACCAGTAGTAGCCGGTGAGATATCAAGTTCACTTCTCCAATAGCCTTAAGCTACGACGAGGCGCACTAAGCCACTCATCGGTTAGATTCAAATGAAAATGAAATATCCTCATAAACGTTTAGACACAAGTTCCTTGATTTCGCTTCGCTCGTTTTCATCGTTAGGTTTTTATATCTATTCTGCTGTGTGAGATAGAGCTTAAACCAATTTTAAATGAGATCATACGATTGATATCGTATGGATATTAACAACAGACAAACTTATGGATTTTATATACGCTTTATACAATGATAGAAATAAGAGATATAGATTACCTGGGATCAAGATTGCCTACAAAACAATTATAAATTATAATTATAAATTTAAAAAAATCTATATTATTCTGTACAACAATCACAAAATCATTTGCCACCCCACTCATTTCACAGCAACCCCTCAGATTCACAGAAATAAGAAATAATTCTTAATCGGCGAACATTTCAATACAACTTACGTCCTGGTAGACAGTGGCTGTTGTCACCCCCCGTGACGTCACCACCCCCTTTTACGACACGGGCTATTAGAGCAGCCGAGCGAAAGCTGAAAACATTATTATTTATGCTTAGATGCGTTGCAAGTTATTGTTATATGCGAAGTTGTTCTCCAGATTTAGGTGACAGGTGAAGCCATTACATGTTTGGGAAGAAATGGCAGGAGTTACAGTTAAATAATGTGTAATTCTTTTGAAATAATGCCTAAATTTAAGTTTGATTTTTGTTTTGCGTATAATTTGGAGATGCATTGTATTTGTTTTAATGGGCAGCGAGGGAATTAAATATTTAGTTTCCTCACTTGACAAGATAAAGCGCGACGTTAAATTCTGCCACTTAACACGGAATGCCTTGAAATTTCAGCGGAAAATGAAAGAGAGAATATTTGGCACTACGTTCCTTCTGGCTAGCCTACAATGTGCGAGATACAGCGTAAAGATAAAAAAGATTTCGATATGGTCAATCAAAATATGATACTAAGATCGGCCACTTAGCATCTAAATTCTCTGAAAATACGGAAAATGGAGAATATAAAGATTTACACTAGAACCTCTTCTCTACCGACACTTTTTGCATTATTATTATTAAAACCTGTTGCATTTTGCTTGAACGTATACCACAGAGCCGTAATAGATGTAAATCAATAAAAAAAGTTTATATCACAAGTAAGCAATTAAACATGAAGATTATATAACTTCCTATTAATATTTCAGATAGTAAACTAATATTCCGCAAAATAGTTTCATAATAACAATATGTATTCTTCCAAAATAGATCCTTATAGCTACTGTCAATAGCATCTATATTCGTTTGAACGTAATATTATATTAATGGTAAATACTTCATAATAATAAACGTATAAATTTGAAACTTCGCTTTCCCCACATTTAATGAGTTTGTTAGCATTAATTAAGACGTTCCTTTGATGCTCATTACTCATATATACATATTAGTTCCAAATAAGCAATTAAGGGCTTATGTGTTCTAAATTTTAAGTCTAGTGACACGGTAGAGCCACCATATTTTATTCAGCGTTAAATTCCGCCACTCATCACGCAATGTTTTGGAAATCGGGAGAATTATGGTTATCGGAGTGACTTAACACTAAGTCCCCTCTACCTAACCATTGTAAAACAGTTTAACCTTTACACTTTCGTTCAGAATATAGCAGGGTAGCAAGAACACCCAGTGTAAAGACACTACGTTTTCCGCTTTCCGCACCAATTCGAAACTTTGCATGTTGAATGGCGGGGCTTAAATTAGAATTTTATAGTCCATACAAAAAAATACGGGCTACGATTCGTTTATCATACTATAATTAAACAAAAATGTGTATATATATATAACATTAATCCTGATATTTATAGTATGAGTGTAAAAATTAGAAATGCAGAAAGACGTTCCTTTAATAAGATTTTTTCATATACGATCATAGTAACCTAAACCTCTACGCAATACTCAAACTAAAACAAAAAAGCGCTAAAACGTAAAAAGACAGCTCCACAAAAGTTCTCAGCAAATATTGTAACATGCATTACGTAGCAGACCAATACGAACGCGGGATGACTTTTAAAGTCCGTTTTCTTGAAAGTCCGAGCCGCGGAACAAGTTCGGACAGACGTTCACTTCGATTCCCACTTTTAAATTGTTTAAAACTTGACGCTCTTGAGGAAAACTCGCCTTGGAACGGTCTAAATTTTCATTTTCCGTTATTAACTTTGCTGGTTGGTAGTTTAGTGTTGTTCTGATATATGTTTGGAAAGCTTGTGAACTTATTTTTTTCCATATACTTAATCGATAGTAGCAAATTATAAACAAATATCTACTACCTATTATTTATTTGCTTAAATAGATGGTAATATATTTAAGTATACATTTTTCAAAATAATTTTTCAAGACGTTGCTTGCTTCGGTTCTGAGTGGGATTCGAACCTGTCGTCGTGTACTGCTGCGCCTCGACGGATTTATTAAAAAATATATTTTTATGTATTTATATACAAAATTGAGACCAGAACAATAAAAGACTAAATGAAAATTTTGAACATGCCGTTGAAACACACCAAAAACAAATATATCTAATTAAAACTGAACCTGTTCCAGTAAAATTTCGTATTCCGGCATGAGAAAACATCACAAGGCTAAAGTGAAACTTAATAATTTTGTTTCGTCAGAACAAAGAGTCCACGTAACCAAAGATAATTGTGTTTACAAGTGCGGAGACCGCGCAAACTCTTAAGCGTGTACGTAGTGGCTACAGCCCGCACGGTATCCTACTTCTGAACTGTCTGCTACAAGAGGTGTCCAAGTAAAATAAACATCGACTAACTCGTGGGGACATTAGAATAGGTGGGAATTAGGCTAAATGCTGAATACTGAAGGTACGGAAGTACGTCGTAGCTCACAAATGTGTCCCACTCGGGAAAAATTTAAATTTTTAGTTCCTATTATAGGGTGAAGTGAAAGCTTAAGTTGAAAATATACTGTGGTTAAAAATATAACCAAAATGTATCAATAAATCATAGTATGGCTATTTGAAAGTTACTTCAAAACTTGTCAGTCTTAATAAATCTATTCACTTAAAGGTGATGATGCTGCAAAAATATCAGCTACGTCATTTTCGACCGACTACGAAAGTGCTACGAAAAAAATCGAATTATTGTAATATAGTCGGTTAAGCTTATTTTTGCCATTTATTTATTTCCTATCAGTTCATCTTATTCTGTATGAAGTATATAAACCAAAAAGACCATCATAGCGCACCGGCAGCGACGGTTCTGGGTTCAATCCCGCTCAGGGAATGGTAACAACACTCTGGTAACTTGTGCACAAACCGCAACTTTGACATCCATCACTCAAAATACATTGTCTTGAATATCTATCTCTATATGAAATAAAATAATAAATTCAAAAAATTCAAATAATTTCAGAGACAAGTTAGTCTTTGAGACAAACTAAGGCACTTCTCAATCAACTTTTCGCTTTCCAAAACAAGTCCAGACCAAAATTCCCTTATTTTCAATTTTTTAAACGTAAACGGAAGTAAAATATTTTAGGGCTTAACTAAATAAGCCACTAGTCTTCGCACATACTCGCTGCTCAGCTTACACGGTCAGCGTCTTAGCTGGCTTACTCGAGTTCTCTGAGGATTACTCGGTTGGAGTGAATAAATTTAGCTCCACTGCATTGTTCTGTGAATTTAAATTTACAGCGAACGCCGACGAATGTGGTGGCATACGTTAGAAACGAACTATGTAGAACTATGTAGGTGAGGATTGTGGGTAAAATGTTATTATTAACTATTACATGGAAAACTTATTTATTAAAGCAGCAGTGGTACAGTGTAAAACTAAAAAATATTATAAATACATGAAAAAAAATTACAAGGGAAGTCAGCGATGAGAAGTTTGCCCAACACTGCACAAACATCTAAACGATATTATAAACTAATGCGGTCAGCGTCTTAGCACTCGCCAAACTGCTCCAAGGATTACTTCGTGAGATTGGATTAATTTAGCTTTAGTGGATTATGTTCTAAGGGAATTAAAATTTACAAATAAAATTAAACCATTATAGCGCGGTGGAGATTTGTATGATTGTAGCTTCAATTTCTCATTTAATAGAGAGAGGAAATAAAAATATAAAATATTTAATTTCATCGAGTAGGAATC
>FASU01004017.1:21958-36910 GCA_001486225.1 Heliconius pardalinus sergestus | reverse complement strand
AAAGTGGGGAGCGGAGTATTTTAAAATAATTAATTTAGGGTAGTTATACCCTGCTACATGCAGGATACAGCGTGAAGTTGAAAACAAATAAAATGTTATTTAAAATTCTAATCGTGTTTTATGTTTTTACTCACATTCTGTAACTGAGGTGAATGAGATGCCACAGGGCTTTGGATCTGTGATTGTTGATAAATCTGTAAAGAAATTGTTTATATAAATATAATCGGGAACGAATTACATATTTAAATTGTAAATATTTTACTATTGTTAAACATACTTGAGGACTACGACTAGGTGTTGGCAGCTGCGGACTCGTTCTTTGAGCTTGAAACTGTGTCAAGAATTGTTGCGGTGACATCGAAGACTGCATTGGCGATTGTTGCGTATGCATCGGAGACTGTTGTAAATGCATTGGAGACTGTTGAGAGTGCATAGGACTCTGCTGAGGATGCATTGGGCTTTGCTGAGGGTGCATCGGACTTTGTTGAGAATGCATGGGGCTCTGTTGTGGATGTATCGCACTCTGTTGAGGATGCATCGGACTTTGTTGTGGATGTAACGGACTTTGCTGAGGATGCATAGGCGAATGTTGAGCAGACATTTGACTTTGTTGATGCATCGGAGATTGTTGATGAATCGGCGACTGTTGGGGGTGCATCGGACTTTGTTGGGGATGCATAGGACTTTGTTGTGGTAAATTGGTTTGCTGCACGTGCATCGGCGATTGTTGCGAGTGCATTGGGGATTGTTGTGTATGGAGAGGTGATTGAGTCGAGGGATGAAGTGGAGATTGCGACGTATGATGCAATGGAGACTGCTGTGAATGCAGTGGAGATTGCATCGGAGACGCCATTGGATGTAATGGAGACTGCGGCGCAATGGAATGTAATGGGGATTGAGAATGAGGAGACTGGATGTGTAACGGCGACATAGCGGGGCGCGACCCCGGCTGACGAGGCGGCTGGTTCCCTGACGGCATCGCATTCCTTACTCCAGTCAACTGTTGCTGGCTAAACTGCACTATCCCCCCCATTGACTGAGGACGTTCTTGAACTGACGACAACTGACGTACTAACTGCTGTTGTGGAGCTCCGGCTTGTTCTATAACTAAAGTGCGTCCACCTTGCAAGATCCGCCCTTGTGTGTTTAATGGCGATGTTACCAAGCCTATTCTTTGTTGTGATAATGGTTGACCGTCTGATCCAAGCACTGTTTGTTGAGTTCTTATTAACGTCTGCTGTTGTATCGTAGAACCTTGTAGCCCTATTTGCATCGGTCGGTTTATTGTACCTTGTTGTTGCATTTGTTGTGATGATTGATTAATGTTTTGATTTTGTGCAAAAACTGTTTGATTAGTTATTTGTTGTTGATTTATAACCGTTTGTTGGGCGAGTTGAGGATTTTGTTGGCGTTGTTTAGTCTCGTATTCCTGCAACAAAATATATGAAAATATATATTTTATACAAACGATTTTATATAAAACAAGCTTTAGTAAAATAAGTACCTGAATCAGCATACTGTGTTGTCTGGCTTGTTTTCTCGCAGCCTCCAAGTGTTTCTGAAGCGCCTGTTGCTCTGTCGACACCCGCTGCAGCTCAGCGGCATCGTTCGGCATCAATTCATTACCAGATTTTCTCAACTGACGCTGCTTACTATTCAGCGACTGCAAGTAGAAGGTAACAGTGTAGCTATGACGAGACAACGCGCACTACTCGAGCACCCGGTTAGTAAACACAGACATTCGGTTAACACAGGTGGGCACTCCCGCGGTACCTGAAAGAGGACGCAAACACGCGACTACGAAGCGCACGAACACAGAAGCGCACTATCACTCACCTTCCGAATCTTGCGGAGCTTCTGCACCTCCTGCTCGTAGTAGCGCAACTGCTCGGCCGCGAACGTGTTGTACTGCTTGAGCCACTGCTCATAGAGAAGGCGTGCGTGGTGGTCGGCCTCGGACGCGCAGCGTTCGGGCGGTGCTGCGGGCGCAGGCGGTGGCGCGGCCGCGAACAGGGGCACGGCGGGGGGTGGGGCTGGGGGCGGCGCGGGCAGGGCCGCCCCCGCGCTACCCCACTCGCCGCCCTCGCGCTCCTGCTCACGCTTCTCCTGCTCCAGCAGCTCCTCAAGAAGCAACGGTTGCTCCTGGTTTACGTTCTGACGGTTAAATGTCTGTTTTCACATCGCTCCTCGACATTCGCCGACTGTCGACTCTGTGATCGCCGGTCGCGAACTGTGTCTCGTTATCGAAGCCAACTCGTTGAGTGAGCGATGTATTAATCGGACTAATTTATACTCAGATTTATAAATCAACATATTGTTGTCTAATATAAAAGTAATACCAAATTTATAAAGATTACTAGTTCATAATCCAAATATCCAGACTGACTTCAATTAAAGCTTTAGAGAAGAGGGTTACTTTTTTCTTAATAAAAAATTCCTTATCAATTTTTAAATTACTATAGGAAAGGTGAGTGCAATTTATTAGATTCAGGCTAACAAATCTAGAACTACACACAGTGCCAAATTTGCTTAACTGACTATAGCAAAATAATAGAAAAGAAACGAAGGCTGTGTCAATGTAATTATGTGTAATTTTCATTAAATTTATTTTAGTTTCAGTTTCCATTCATTGCAGTGTAAATAAAAAATTAAAATAAAATATTCCAATATTTTAAACACTATATTCATAATAAATATAGTGTAGTAATATAAGATATATCTTTGTGATGTCTTATATAAAGAACATTTTTAAATACATAGTTTCTCTAATATTTAATTTATTTTTAAATGCGCTTAAACGAAAAAAATACAGAATTGTAAATGTGAATTAAATAAACCATGGAAATGTATAAATTCGTTAATTGTCTCAAAACACAATATTTTAATGTACTTTGGACTTACACATAAACTGAGACCATATGATTTGTCCACCACCCGCGTTGACTTCAAAAGCAAAATTAATATGCATATCAAAAACAGTCTATGTATACCTATAATTGTATATATGTCATCTTTTTATTTTAGTGTTATGTTAGAAGATGCTGAAAAGGAATAAGGTTAGTAAATACGCATGCGTGCCACGAGCAAGCAGAGAAAAAGCTCTAACTACAAGGTGATTAGTAGTAACAAGGCCCTGTAAAAAGATTTTCAGAATTAAGTGTGCTTTTGCCTATTTATATTCTCAATAAAGCTTTTGCTAGTAGGGTAAAACTGAAGTTTTATCAAAATATTATCTCATAATTAGTTCAGGAAAGTCAAGGAGATTACATACGTATATATATTGTAGAACACGTGATTTCTAGAAATTCGTCATGCGAGCTGTGGTTCCTGGCAGGGAAGTTTATAAAGGAGGAAGAAATCTAATTTATAGTTGGTGTAAGTGGCAAAGATTAAAGGATTCAGTGCGAAGTGCATTGTTGACTTCTAATATTAGAAAAGAAGTTTGGTCGTCGCATCACGAGGTGAGCATTAAGAATATCGTACTAGCCGTCTAGTTATCTAAAGGGAATATAGAATGTGTGGTTTTTGTCGGATATATAAGTTTTCCGGGTGTAGAGTGACGGTACTGTGGGGGTACTGCATACCTGCAGCAGCAGCGGGCGGCGGTGCAGCCAGTCGCCCCACGCGTCCGCGTCAAAGGGCTGCTCCACCAATCACCCACATGCAACAACACGCAGCTCACCTAACATCCTCAAACCTCCTCGCTTTCAATACGTTTCACCTCATATTCGTTCTCTCGAATAATATATTACTCCTCTACCTCTTTATTCCGAAACACGCGAAAAACGCATGAAAGTGAGGCCTACTTCGATACCCATGCAATATTAGTTTCGAAAGCACGTTATGAATCGTGCGAGCGTTTTAATTGATTTATCTGTACAATGTTACCGAACCTCCACCGATGCATGTCTCGATTAATATTGCTCTGGATATGTTCACATAAAATACAAATAAACAAGATACTGCAATGCGGTCATAAATCGAAGCGGTAAAACAATTATATACTGGATCATATTTAGAATAATATTTGATTAAAGTGATCATTACAAATATGAGCCACAGCTTTATCAGCGTACATTTAAAGCTATGAATGAGTTCTATCTCGATGTTTCGGGACCGAACTAATTCAAACCAAACATTTACAGAAAAAAATTACGACATGCACAAGTCAATTATTTAAAATAAAATCCTTCAAATATATTTAACTTCATAGTTTTATAAAATGCAATATGAATTTAGCAATAACTTTAATTTAGTTAATTTATTAAAAGTACTAACAAAGTGAGAAAACTTCCCAATACTAACAGTGAATAATTTAAAATTATCTCAAGTTTAGTTATATCATAAAAGTTTAGAATTCCAAATGATAGATTTACTTTGTGTTCTTGATTTTTTAATTTTTTTAAATGTAATTGCTTATATTAATATCACGAGAAAAGTAAATCTAGCAATTATGAAATTAATTTATAATTAATATTTATATGAATATAATCAGACAAGGAACGTTATCTTCGTCTCTCAAAATTGATTAACATTTTTATATGAAAAGTAATAGTAATAATTTTCAAGTTAAATTTTATTATTGTGCGCAAATGACAGAATTAATGTTGAATATTTTTTATGTAATGAGACGGTGATATAGGCATGGAGGGACAAATAAGAATAAGAATGTTAAATAATTCTACATTTTTTATTGCGCTCAAAATATAAAATAAATGTTAAACGTTTGTTATATAGTGAGAGGATGGTATAGGTACAAGCTCACCTGCAGCTGCGGGTACGGGGGCGGCGGCGGCGCCCGCAAGCCCGGATACGGCGGCGGGGGCGCGTTGCGCACTGCCGCGGCGCCTGCCTGTGCCACGCCTGTGTTTGCTGTTCATTTCATATTTAAAGTAAAGTTAAACTGTGATTGTTTATATAAAAATTAAGAAACTACTGATTTGCATAGGAATAATATTTTAATACTTTATAGGTCATTCAAAAATGAAGGCTATGGACTACATTTCATCACTTTAATCATTTTGATGTAACAATTTTTTCCCGCACAAACAATGAGATCGCATGGAATGTGCATACACAATAAACATTTAAAGTATAACTTGTACTATTGTATGACTTTATATACATACTGCCAAGCGGTGCGACAGCTAGCGGAGTGTCTTGACGTAGAGGCGGTGGCGCTAGGTGCCGAGCACCTGCCACCATGTTGCGAGCTGTTTTAATTTAAATACTGTTACGTATACATAAAGCACATATGAGATATGGAGATATCGGAGAGATGGAGAAGTGTGGAGAGATTCTCCACTCCTCATCCCTAGTATGGCGTGAATAAGTTGTTAGTCAACCTGCATGTAATTAGCCTTTTAAATCTCAATATCTTTTTAGTATTCTTTGAAATGAGTTAGAGAGATTATTTATAAATTCACAGGTTTATTTATTCAAGCAAGTCGTTCATTCGGGACTTCTGCAAGTTATGCGGGGTTACTGATAAAAAATTAATTGATTGAAGAATTACCTGTAGGTCCCGACTGTTAATACTAATAAACTATTGGGCTTGTTTTATTTTTCTTTTTAGTCAAAGTTTTTCTTAGTACGTGTAATGATATTCGTCAGTCAACGGAACGGGAGTGCACTAAAGGGAATGAATTGTCTTAACACTAAGTTTCCAGGTTTCTTCTGCAGTCATCCCTGCTATGTGCGGGATACAGCGTAAAAAAAAATCAAAAATGCTATATTACCAGAGTGCGGCATGGCGGCGAGCGCGACGGAGCGGTCGTGGCGCACCACGCCCACGGCGCCGTCCGCGCCCAGCAGGCGCGTGCCGGGCGCGATAGCGCGGCCCGCCGCCAGCGCCGCCGACACCTGCGCCGTCATCGCGCTCACGATGCTCTGCGGGCTCGCACCACCCTGCGCCGCTTGCGCGAACTGCACATACTGCCCCTGCGGCCGCACTCCGCCTTGACTCTGACATAGCACGACAACAACAATTCAATAAAAAAAAATATATCTGATTATCCTTATTGATATCGTCGTGGCGAACCAGCAATATGGATTATTTTTTCACGCTCCGGTGAAAAGACAAAATGTTTGATGTTTAATCCCGCCACTCAATAGGCAATGTCTCGAAAATAAGACGTAAGACTGTTTTCCCTCTGCCATATGAAGGATATAGTTAAAAAATATATTTATTGTAATAAAATCACAACTCACTTGTTGCAATTGGAGACCAAACATATTTGAGAAAACAGGTCGTTGCTGCCATTCGCCTTCTGGTTTCCCTTCATCGGACTCAGCTTTCACTTCTGCTTTAACAGCCTGCATTGCATTCTGACAAAAAAATTGCTTTAATAATAACATTTTAGTACATTCATTTCCGTTGGTAGTAGAGGTATGATAGGATTTTGGTGTGAGTACTAGTAGTGTTCTTTTAATAATTGATATAGTGATGTTGTGATTGATTTCCGGTACAGATACCGAGTCATGATGAGGTGCTGGCCTTAGTTCAATTGACAGACTGATATAGAAACACGCGTCGCACGTATTCCTTTGAATTATAATATTGTAGAATGAAACTGTTCACATTACTAACCTATGTATAGCGTTGTATGTGTGTGATTCAGTGAATACTGAACTGTTAATGCTTCATAGTGGAGGTGTTAGTGTGATGCTAAATTTCCGATACGTGTAACAAAACACATCTTCTTCTTCTTCTTTTATCTAAATTATCTATCTAGATATATTTTAACTAAAGGCTAAAAGACTAAGTTTAATAAAAATAAGATCAGTGTTTTTTAGAGATGGGTAGATATTTTTGTAGAATACATGTATAATATTGCACCAAGTAATCAACAGATTTTTTATTTTTTTAATTTCCCTTTTTATGATATTATATTCTAAAACAAACCTGCAGAGCTAAATGTTGGTTTTGTGAAATGACTCTTTGAATGCTCTCTGGGAACATCTGTGTCACCGTTGTAGGCACATCTGACTTTGTATCTTGGTTTTCGGATTTCACTTCCACCATTTCAACTTTAACATCAGGTTTGTTTGATTCTATGTTTTTGACAGCTTTTTGTAGTTCACTATCCATTTTATTATCTCCTTTTGCTTCAGTATCATCTCTGTTAAACGATAAAAACATAATGATTTAGGAATTGAGGTATTTTCTAAAGAATACAGATGACTATATTTAAGAATATTACTGTTAAATAACTTTATATTAAATTTAATTAAATATTAAATTATGGATTTACAAACTATTTAGAAAACAAAATTATGAGTGTTTTAAAAATATAATTTCTATATATACTACAATACATATTATAAATAACATAAAAAAATCAGTACATACTCAAGGGTACGTTTAGCGTGCCTTTCAGGCACATCATCAGGTAAATCAAGGCCATCCAGCAAATGCTCATCACCGAGTGCCGCTAGTTCAGGATCAGCATACTCCAGGATATTGAATTGTTCTCCTATTTCTGCTGTTAAAGACTCTAACAGCTCCTCATCATCCTCCCCACCCAGACCGGTTAGGATATCCACCTATTACACAATGCATTATATATCTAGTTTAAAGACAAAAAAGAAGGAACCATGTTAACTATAGAAGAAAAAAGTATTTCTTTCTGCAAGTATGTTAAACTTTATTCATAAGACTGCATTGTATTGTATATAAAATATTAGATGTCATAAAAAACAATACCTCTCCAATATTTCCCGCATCTTGTTCGAGCTTATCCATGTCTCCAATATCCATTTCGTCTGTCCCATCACCACTATTGTCTTGTTTATCAGCGTTTGATGCTAAAAACGATTTGTAACTTATAGATAAAATAATATCAGACAAATTATAGGACGAAATAATTAAAAGTTGAAAATTTGTCGGTATATACTATAATATTAAAATTATATGATAAAACACAAGTGTCAAATAAAAATAAAATTAAATAGTATGTAATACCATGTACTCTTCTCCATTCTAAAAACAAGATTGACAATGTCTTAAATCAACTTGCAGAACGATTATGGAGATGCGTATAAGGACATCAGAGGCAGCGGTACATCCTCTAACTATAAACGTAACGCTCGTGAGTTAGATTCCCACTCAGGGGAATGAATTGCTTACATTTCCTCAATCTCAGTTATCAAGAAGACAAACTGCCTCGTTGAATTCCGCCGCTCTACGCGCAATGTCTTGAAAATTGAGCAGTGCGTGAAAACGGAGCGTCTTGACACTAGGTTTCCTCTGTCTACAATGTTATACTGGGGCATACACATACAGCATACGGCGTGAAGCTACAATTTAAAAAGACATAAGAGTCGCAATATTGTGCATTACATACCGTTTGCTTGTGATACTGCAATTTTGTTGTCCATCATCTGCGTATTGCCTGAATTGTTAACATTTTGCTGCATTTGAGAGCCATCGGCACTCACAAAGCGGTGTTGGATTATCACTGAAAGATAATTATTTTTAAAACATTTTGTGATCTCAATTATGTCAGGATTCTAGTATGGATAGAATGGAAAAATATACAGTACAATACGGTACGGCCTTATCGTTAAGAGAGCCATCTCTTTCAGGCAATCTTTGGGTAGAGGAGAGAATACATTGTCTGAAAGGTGAAGGGGTGTACAGAGCTGATGTCTAGTTTTACATATACATACAAAAATTAATACATACATAAATATATAAATGAATACATACTTCTTTGCTTATATACATAGATTCATAAAATAATCTTTTTTTATTATTGTATTTTTTGTTCTTTAGTTTCCCGCGGAATAAAGCATATAGCAGGGTAGGCAGAAGGAACCTAGTGTTCAGACACGCCGCTCAATTTTCGAGACATTACGTGAGTGAGTAGGGAAACTCATCGCTGCGCTTTGTCTTGTTACCAAAGCGAGGAAATATAAATAATTCATACACTAGTCGAACGAAGTTATACCCGACGGCCTTGGGCCTCGGTCTTATAACCCATTTTATAATATACTGACTGTGTTCAGGACGATGCAAATGAGGGTTCTGCGTGAAAGGCAGCGTGGCACGCGTCCTCATCGGCACCGGCAACGGCGATCGGAACGCGCCCTCGCCGGCAATGCCGCGGCTACCATCGTCTGATGGCGATTCTGTTTTGTATAATAATAATAATAATATACTATAGATATATTTATGAAACACGTTTCATACATCGTGGGCCTGGTGGCAACTAGCGTATGCTTTGTTCTCTATTCACTATTAATTTTAGAGGTTTTCTGTTTGGCAATTGAATGCCGATTTTGTCTTATTATAACTGGGCATCTTACCACCATAATGAATAGCAGAATAGAGTTGGTTTCAGTACTCACGCGGCGGCCACATCTTGTCAGGGTGTCGCTGCAGCAGGTCGCGCAGCTGGCGGTTTATGTCGTCGTTGGAGGCGTACAGCGGGAAGCGCTGCGGCGCGGAGGGCGCGTGGGGCGCGTGCGGCGTGAGAGGCGTGGGCGGCGCGGGCGAGGCGGGCGGCGCGGCTGCGGGCGGGCTGCCCTCCGCGCCGCGCAACCGCTGCATCGCTGCTTGAACACACACACGCTCTGATGGAGCATAATACAATACTGAACTTTTAAACACTATCACATTTATCTAACATACATTGGTTCTATTCAGTTGGTACTATTCCGACATCAAATACCATAGGGTGCAGGACTATTAGTGTTAAGATTACAGGATTGCATATAGCAATTAAGGTATTTAATTTTAAGTTTAATGTTAATAATTTGCAGGTTTTTTATAACTGTAACATATATCACTATTGACCAATTACATAGTTTTTAAATGAATCGTTAATGAAGTTACGTGTAGTATTGACACCTTGTATGCGCTGGTCGTGTATGATCTGCTGCTGCTGCTGCGTCTGCTGCTGGCGCATCTGCTGCAGCTGCTTCCACTGGCGCTCCTGCTCGGCCTCGCGTGCGCTGCGCTGCTGACTGCAGGCGCGCTCCTGCTCCTGCGCACCCACTCTACACTCTTATACTCGCCAATGACCAAGCGATATCTATGCCATGCACTATACTTTTACGTTACTTTATATTTTATCACTTTATTTAGATTTTATCACTGGACTATTTTTTCTAATACTTTATTTTTAACAGTATTATATAAAATGTATATATATCTATATTAATATTTTCTACAACAAAATATTTAAAAGTGATATTTTCAATATCTTTATTATTTTTTTTACATATTTACTAATATATTTATCGTGCGGAAACTTCCAAATACAAACAACAAAACAACGAAATATGTGCTACCAACAATTACATGCAAATGATTACTTGCGAATATATTCTATACAATTTAGTGTATACGTAGCCATTTATTTCCTCATCTATTCTTTAAAGTATTATAAACAACATTGAATATTTACTTTTTAATATAGTATTAGTTAATATGAATAACAACTACCATTTTTAGTATGGCATCGTCATGCTGCAAGTTAACAGATTGTTCTTATTATCATAATGTTATATTCAAGATATATGTAAAATATTAGTAAATTATATATTTAATTACTGTTAATTAATGGAATTGTATTAAACAATTAAAGTATAGTATATGGTTGATTTGATGTATTTTCGATTATTTAAAAATATATAACTTATGCGCTAAAAGGGCTTATTTACAGTGCACGAAATAAAACTGAAATATAATTAATCAGTCAGTTAATTAATCAGTCTTATTCTATTTATGTTACGCTATTACCTGCGAACTTAAATCTAATAACAAAGTCAAGAGCATAATAACGCAACGAAATATTCGACTACATACAGACTAGGGTTAGAATTGTTAGCACACCGATACCAGTCACCGTCCAATGTTAAAGCCAACACTACCAAGACAAAGCGAAAATTAAAATAAACAACGTTACGGATACAGAGGACGCGTCCGGGAGGCGTTCGAGAATAGTGTCCTCGATTATAAAAAGCTAAATGAAAATAAAAAAATAATCACACAGCTTACAACGCCATTTAACAAACAGTTTGTTGGGTGACGACAATGTCTAAGTTAATCGTATTCGAGTGTAAGTCAAGGAAGGACCGCGAGTGCAAGAGCCGGCGATCACCCAACAACGTCCGGAAGCAACTCGCATATACACCTCTCACTGTCAACTTGGTGTGCTCGTTGTTAAATAAATATTTTTAAATATAGATAATTTTTTTATATAAAAAAATATATAGTTATATTATTAAAGAATAAAAAAAATACTTATATACATTCGATTATAACGTTGCGGAATATATAATACATAATACTTGTTGTGATTTGTGAGTGCGTTCCTGCGTGCGTGTATATGCGAGGGCGGGGCAGGGTGTGTACCGTGGCGGTGTGTGCGGGGGGTGGTGCGGGGGGTGGCGCGAGGCGCGGCAGCGTGCGCATGATCTCAGACGGGGTGAGCACGCGGATGTGCGCGTCCGCCTCCAGGAGCCCGCCAGCTGTCACCGTCACGTTGGGCGCGCGAACCGTTCCACTCGAGGGCGTGGGCGCGGGCGCCTGCTGCACGGGGGCCGAGGGCGGCGTCTGCGGCACGAGGGGCGCGGGCGCCGGGCTGGGCGAGCGGCCGCCCTCCGCATCGACGCCACTGGAGCTCTGCCGCCCGAACCAACGCTTTATATCGTCTCCACCGATACAGCGAACCCGTATTACGTCTAGCTTAGTTTTTTACCATGACCGCTGTTCCGACTGTTACCACCCGTTCCCAGTTGTCCGATTGGAACCGTGCACTTGACATCCCTCAAGTAGGAACGGTGTTCTGTACGATGACACTAATTTTGTTTTTATTTTAAAAATCGAATCAAGACAGTCATCGTAAAATACTAAGACGTACAAACGAGATACACTCTGTTTACATTAAGATACATTTTATGTATAGGGTAACACGAAAAAGTAATATTTCAATTTTAAAACAAAATATTTTATAGAAAATATATGTAAAGTATGACTACGATAATACATATATTGTAAATAGCTTACAAAATTATATAACTAAAAATAAACAGTAACAATTTATTAAATAAATAGACTTAACATTAAACTTGTACTTGTAAATAACATTTTTTTTTATTAAAACTATGTCTGTATTTGTGTGCTGTAGATTCTTTCTTGTAAATATCTTTGTATTTTTAATGTTCTTTATTTGTATATTACTAAATATGTAATACTCATTTTTATGTAAATCATATATTATCATGTGTATAAATCTTAAAATATATTAAACTGGAATAAAAAGATATATGAATTACAAAGATTATTAGGTGATCTTTCTATTTAATTATGTATAATTTTAGTTTGAATAAACAAAAATTATATAAAGATTCACTTCTAAGGCCTATTTTATTTAAGTTTTACAAATCATTTTCACAGTCAGGAAAAACTAAATGTTAAAGTTTTTTTTAAAACAAAACAATGTTACAAAAAAAACATTAAGATGTATTTACTTAAATATTTTTAATAATCTTTTTCTAATATTGAAAATAGTTTATAAATTAATTATTTTACTATACACAGCATACTTTTTATTGAGCTATTTATGTACAGCCATACTAATTCCGGCACAAGCGGAAGAATCTACAGCCCACTATACAATAAAAGAATAAAATAAAAGCTGTCGTGAACTTAATGTTTAAAATATGTATAAATAAAACACACCTGACCTAACAAGATTAAAAAGATAAAGATAGAAAAATTATATAATAAATTAGAGAAGTAATAATGAAGATATAATTTGATTATGAACAATTCTATTGTAGTACATATAATAGTCCCAAAGGCAGCTATAAAAAATAGCCCGAAAGTCACGTGCTAATAAATATCTGTCGCCTCTGAACAATAATATTTTAATAGTAATGTTTGTAATATTAAATTTCTGTGTGGAACATAAGTTAGTAATGCAGACAAGTATTTATAAGCCAGTGTCGTAGTATAATAGGTGAGGAGGGGAGAGGGAGGGGGCGAGGGTCACACGGCAAACGGGCGCGGGCACTGTGTGATCGATATTTTACTTTATTATTACTAGAATATTGATTAAATAAATGTAAAAAATAATTTACACCACATTTATGATTAAAATTTAAGTTTTCTTAGTCTGTTTTAATCAAATAATATTTAAACGGTGATTACACCACACTACTTCTAGTGCATTACGTCTCGTAGGACCCTAACTTCAACGATATAAGTTCATCTTATTTATAGCGCCCTAAGCTAGTGACGTAGTGTAATATAGTCGCCGTTTATGCATTCGATCTCACAGTACCAGTGAGTACAACACAGTGAGTAGTGGTTAGCACACACGGGGAAGTGGGCAAGTGGGGAGGTGGGAAGTGGGTAATTTGTACCTGCTGGGCCTTCTTCATGCGTATAGCGCTGCGGTTGTCACGCGCGCGTTGTAAATATGGCCCCTTCTGATCAGCGGGAAGCGCCCGCCATTTCTTTAATATCTGTTTGCAACGATCCACCCAGTTGGGGAACTCTGTTTTCCATTCAGGATGATTCGTGTTAGCGTATAGCACAGCGGATATGGTCGCTGCTGATCCTAGACCTGTGTGTTCATATCAAGGATTAGTAATATGTGTTGATGTCTTTTAAATTTGGTTAAAACAAATAAAACATTTTTTTTTCATCTGTATACAACGTCGACAAGTAGCTTACCGAACAGTATAATATATAAATGTACAATATATAACAGTACTTACAATAAGAAATTTATCTCATCTTTATATTATTTTTATTACTAAAATATTTTGATTTATATTGCGGAAATTATAATATAAATAATCAAATCAAATCAAATCAAAAATGCTTTATGACACAAAAATATATAAAGATACATGAAAATTATAGTAGTTTGACATAGCGCAAGGGCGGCCTTATCACTGCTCTTACAGGCAACCTTTATAATATACTAGTGTACAATTAAGACTAATATTTTAATCCTATAAAATCAAATAATTTAGCATAACTTTAAGTGAACGAACGAATGTGTTCGTATATCTTCGCTCTGGTAATAGGACAAAGTGCAGCTTTGAGTTCCGCCACCCAACACATAATGTCTATGCGGGATACACAGCGTGAAGCTTAAGAATCATAAATAAGGGATTTCGTCTCACTTTCATCAGCACGCATTTTATCAGCACTACGCTGGTTGTAGGAGGGCGGCGGCGCGGGCTGGTCGCTCCACGCGGCGCCGCCGCTCCCTCCGCTGCCACTCGTGCACTCGCCATACAACGGACTTAACGCGCTACTGGAATTATATTACACTTATTTTCCAAAGGTTCTTCGATCGGAAATTAAATCTTAAACGCCTAATAAAACACCTTAAAAATTTAAAAAATATTCACTTGATAAGTGCTACAACAATGTATTTAAATATTACTGGTGTGATGTCACTGTGACGTCAGCCGGTCTTGTAAGTAAATGTACTGATGATATAGTAGAAGCTGAAACTGTGTTTTAAAGATTTTATGACGTCAATCTCATGGCAGTGATTGTTTCACGTCTTTAAATATACAAAAATATTTTGAACAAAAGAGATTTTAATAAAATATTTTAGTAAAATAAATTATTAATGTTTATGTATATTGTAATTTATAAGAAAATAGAGACATGTCAAAGTAATCGCATCAGTAATAAATATATTCTAATTACCCACCTGTTTCCAAATTCATTGTGATATGGCGAAGCATAATCCATAGGACTTTGCAGCTGTTGACGCTGCTGGGAGTAGGGTGTTCCTCCTATAGAGTTTACGTATGAAACTGATGACTCTTGTGACTCCTATACAAATATATAAAAATTAGAATTTCTAACGATGTTAAGCAAGATCAAGGATATTCATTTGCATAATAATTTTTATTCTTTACTGTTCTTTCCAAACACTATTCTATGTTTATTAAACGAATATAAAAGAACAC
>FASU01004017.1:9545-21902 GCA_001486225.1 Heliconius pardalinus sergestus | reverse complement strand
AAATTTTTAAATAAAATATGAAATAGTGAATGATTTACGTCGTGCATTTAGCGGTTTGTTTATACAATACCTGTGAGTCATCAGTGAGAACGCCTTTAAATATTTCGTCGACATCATTACTGTCCATGTCGGGAAGCGAGTCGCGTACCATCGCGTCTAAGTTCACGCCTAACAATGATAGCTCGTCCTTAGGTGATATTGTAGACACCTGCGATGACCCTCCTGTGTCTATATTAAAAATATTATGTAAAGTTATTATAACAATTTTCAACAGAGACATATTGTAATAAAATACTACATTTTTTATACTATTTATGTAAATGTTGCTCAAATGTTCGCCATTCAGCAGGGTAGGGAACTGATAAAACATAGTATTATTCTCTTTCTCATTTGGTGCGGCAATGACGTCTATGGAAATGTGGCTGGAGACGGAATCAAAGTTTGTAAAGAATATTTCCGCATACATCAACTTTTATTTAATAAATAAAGAACGTAAATACATATAAGTAATTAAGTATACTATTAAACAAGTAAGCACTGTCCAAAGATGTGGCTGACAAACAATTAATTGATTTAACAATACCAAATTTGCATCAATCTTCCCAAATAAAAAGAGCCAATAAAATAGTCAATAAATAATTAAAATATTCACCATTGCTAATATTTTCAGTTTTAGGTGGACGCGATGGCGTCTCTGGCGGACCTTCGGGCTCACTTGGTTGTGGGCCTAGTATAGCATTTTTCAATGCAGTAGAATCCTCCGTATGTTTCAGTTGACCTTCTTCTAAAACTTCTGTTTTAATTTTGGTGCTATCTGTTAAAGTGCTTATAGTATCATCCTTTTCCTCCTTTGGTTTTAACGATTGAAGAAGTTCACTTTCCTCCTAAAGTTAAAAAATATTTGATTAAATACATAGTAATATGGGAAATATAGCTAACGATTTTATACATTTTGTTAGTTAAGAAAGAAACATAGTAACCCATTTATATATAATTGTGTTTTATTTTTTAAAAATGTTTCATTGCTTACATATTACAAAACGTATTTCCAAAGTCATACCGTATTTAAAGTAATAAAAACAGTAGTGTCATGGTCGTTGAAGACGGAGAGTGCGGAGAGTATATCCTCCGCGTCGCTGTCCGAATTATCCAGTTCACGTAGCTCGCGGTAGCCTTCGGGAGTCGCCATGCGCCCTTCATCACCTAGTCCTGTGCCAAATCCTAAATAGTAGTAGATTATATGTAATAATAACAAAGGCTAGTAGACAATAAAAAATATAATATCTAGTTCTTTGAACAAAAGCACAAAATTATAGAATATATACAATTGTATAGTTTTGCTTAAGGAACTAAACACCATATTAGCATTGAATACGTACTTTAATTCATTTATTTACGTATGCTAATACATTCAGTTCCAGTTAAAAAGTGAATTTCATAAAAAAATATATTATAATATAATAATAAATAATTCATGTTTAATATTTAAACATCACATATAGATATTTAAACACGAATTATAGCTTACCAGTGGAGCTAACTGCGGGTCTAGATGGTTCTAGAAGCTCCTTGCCGAAAAACGCCTCTTGCATATATGAAGGAAATTGCTCCATCAGCTTGGAGCGTGGTTTGCGCCGCGGCTTACGTTTGTTACTTGGCGATTCTATAATACGAATATTTGTACTTTTAATTATTTAGGCACATACATTTTTCAAATAAACATTTTTGTATCATAAAAAAGAATATTATAAGCAAATAGAGCATTTATATTGTACTTTTGCTTTATTTTTATGTATATACATTATACATTTTTCAAATAAGCAACATATTAATATTATTAAATAAATTACTTTTATTCTTAGATAGAACACTTTATTATAGATGTATATAAAACTATGCTTGAAATTAAACTTTACCTCCAAATCCTTGTGATCCGTCTGCATCTTTATCGTCATCAGCTTGAGCCTTCGCCGTAGAATGTCTCTGTCGCACAACAAAGCCACCTATGCCCAGTTTATTTAAATTTCTCTGACGTTTTCTCCTTAAGACCGTAAGCCCAGAATCCGTAGTATAAATAGTGAAGCCTTCTGGTACTGGGCCGTCGTTAGCAACATTCCAAAGTATACCTTCTTTGAGATTTGTGGAAGCTAAGCCTGTGGAGGTAGTGTTCATTGAGTTGGATAAATTGTTTGGTTGTTAACAACAAATAATATGTTTTCATTATAAATATGAAATAAATATTTACAAATTTAAAATAAATATGGTGTATGAAAAGCAAGCGGTACCGTACCAGGTTCTTCTTTGACGTCCGCGGTGCTGTCGGGCTTGGAGTCGTCCACCAGCTCCCCTTCTGCGTTCTGAACCACTGTTTCAATAGATGCCATTATTTCTAATCCATATGCCAGCGTCCAACATAATAAAAATTCATGTTAGATACTTGACTATGTTTAAATTAAATGTATTTTTTTTATTTTCAATATTGTTATAAAACAAAAAGAGTTTTTTCTATAAAACAGGAGATTAAATCTTAATGTCCAAATTAAGCTTAAAATTATTCTAGGTTTTTACAAATACTTTGGCTTAATAGCTTTTTTCATATAAAATAGTCTTGTACTATAACCAAAGTGATAAGGTCTTCTTATTATTATTACTATAATTCCATTAAATTCGTATATATTTTTATTTTGAAACATAACAAAGTCCAACATAGCTAACCTAATAAAAAAAATAAAAACAAAATCGAGTCTCACCGGCATCCTTTTCAGTGTTTTCATTTTTGAATCGTCTCTTGCGTCTTGTGTGAGTGATACCCATCTCCGCCTCCAGCTGTTTCATGTGATGAGCACCGCGCTGCGATAGGCACACGTCGTCTACATAGTATTCACCGCCTAGACCAAGATTTGAGTTGTAAGTATTGATTCTAATGTAATATAATTTGGACTTGATGAGGTTTCGCCTCGTTTGTAAGGTTGTAGTATATTAAATAGACCATCACAACTTACTATACAAAATACACCATGTATAGACACGGTGTAAAACAAAATGTTATAAATACTATATTTTTATGACGAAATATAATTAATTGCTTGGAATACCTAGACCAAGTGCCACCGGAGTTAAACGCGGTCGTACTAGTCCACGGTCAGCCATCATCCCGCCTGTGTTTCCTGCCATTAAGGCATTGCCTGTTCCCATGCCTGATGCGCACTCGATAGCTCGCGATAGATGAGGCGGCGGGATATCTCGTCCCCGACATAGGAGACATTTATATCTGTTAAAAGATGAAGGTATTCATTAACTATAAAACTTTTGAGTGTTCTAAAATATATAACAAACAAAAACAGTTACAACATTCAGTTCATAAAGTTCATAAAGTTGTACTATCCATAAGAGAAATGTTCAGCGAACCTGTGGAAGTGGATGGGTTAAGGCAACAAGATAAGAGATCAGTGCAATTTAAAAATACTAAAACAATATAGCATCAGTATTATTTGCATACCTATATAAATATGAAATACTTTAATATACAGAATGGAAGTGTCAAGCGTCCTTTTACGGGAACAACATATAAGGTAAAATATTTCAAACCCATACCTAAAGAAATTAATCAATACACCTCAACAGTTTAGACATAGGATTCTTTTTTTTTATTTCACCATGTTTATCCATACCTGTATTTTGTGTGACACAGTTACGCATAGATACCAATATCGTAAACACTCACTACTACAAAAGGTTAAATAACTTTGAACTTTATCACCAATACCTGCGACTCGATTTCGGAATGAGACGTGTGCGGCGGTGTCCCTTTGATAGGTTTATGTGTGCGTGCGTCATCCTTAACAAATGGCGTTTTATTTTACAGCGATAATTTATTATTTATTTTTGTTTAAAAAAAACTTTTTCATTTTTGGGGTTTTTTTGTAATTTGTATTAAGCTTTTATAGAGTAGTTAAAACTATGGTTTCACTTAAAGTGGTGCTGACAAAAACACTCTGTATACATAAAAACAACAATCTAACTATATGTGTATCAAGAAAACTCACCCAGCCCGACAACAGGCCTCAGCGTCCGCCTCCCCACGTATGGCGTCACAGGCGGCGTGCAACCAGCGGGAGCAGGCCGTGCACTGGATGATGAGTTCCCCATCTGAGTACGGCTCCGAGCACACACAGCACATCACCAGTGAGGCGCACGGTGCACACTCTATCACACACAGTAATAAAAATTAAAATGAATATATAATTGCCGACATAAATACCATAATTGCCCAAGGATTCCCCATAAAACAGAAATGAAGAATGTAGACTTTAAACGCGTTATCTGTACATCTGGAATTTTCATCATGTATAGATGGCATGAAATATAGTGGGATAGTATTATGAGTACGCACCGGTATAGTTGTCGCACCAGAGCGGTGTGTCGCGCGTGCCGCATACGAGGCAGCGTCGGCAGCGCTGGCAACGCCATGCACCGCGCGGTACGTCGGGCAGCGTGGGGCGCGCGCAGTATGTGTGCCATGCCGTGTCGCAGTCGTCGCACAGCACCAACAGTGACTCGTCACTGCGCGAGCCGCAGCCCTCGCATACCGTACAGTCCAGACATCGCCAACCAAGGCTCACTATTACTTGGGACACCTATCAAAATCATTCAATATCTCTAATTAATTTTTCAAGTTCCGCCACCAAACGCGCGAAATCTCAAAACTTTGCCGAAAAATAGGTAACAAAGTGTTTAACTATACCCTATTCAGGGAGCCGAGAGATATAAATATAGAAAAAGATACGAAAAATAAAAACATAGAGGTAAAAATAGAAAAAGCCTACTTTACAGGTCACAATTGATGAAAAACATAAAAAGTGTACAGTACACTTTTTTAATAATACTATTGACTGATATCTATAGAACTTATGAAACCCAGACTTGATAGAAATAGAATATTATAAATGGCTAATATTTTTAAAAATAATTATTTATTAAATAGCTTTGGATTTTACATACACATGTAAAAACATCCAAAAGGCACTTTATGTTCAAACCTCAAACGCATTTTAATACTAATAAATTATAGAGCACAGATATTGTGAACATTTTACTAATAAAATGTGACGTTTTGTCATCGGTGGGGGTTATATCCCTCATTTCTACAATACATCGACTTTTTGATACAAAAGAACTGTTTCCAGATATTTTCGTTCAATTCTTATTAATCCGTTACTTTCTTTTTTTTTTTAATTCTCGTTATTAAGCTTATTGTTTTATTTTTGTTATATTGACGATTTCATGCTTAAAACATGACCGACACTTAAGCAAGCAATTATTGCACTTTTTTCTGTCAAAGCAATCAAAAAAATTTTCAGTATGAGAAGGTGGTTATTGTTAAAGTGGTAGACCACTTCAAAAAAATCAATTGCATTCTTCTATTTTGATACCGTAATTACCAATAATGAAACTGTCAGCAATATAGCTGAATTGAAATTAAAATATATAACTAATGAAAAAACAAAATAGAAGCAATACTCACTTTAATACTGACACAATAAGGATGATAAGTTTGGCCACATTGTGAACATGCTATGAGACATCCTTCTGAATCTGTCCCAATGGCCCCACACATAACACATAGATCTTGGGTTAGCACAAACTTGTCCTTGCTCGAACACAACACCAATTTATTTTCTACTCCTAAAAACATTTTTAATTATCTAATATTATAATCATCGAGGAAGGCTTTATATTATTTTAGATCATGTTAATTGTACCCATGTTACGCACCAAACCTGCAGTAGTTGCCTTAGGCACTTAGAATGTATCACATTATGATACAGAACTGTCAAAAATTTTTGATAACCTATTAAATTTAACTATGATAATAAAATAATACCTGGATCTTCTTCGGAAGTTTTATTATCTGGAGCCTGTGGCCTTTGTAAACCCAGACCAGGAACACCAAATACTCCTCTCATTTTTGGTTTAGACCCTCTCTTGCGACCAAATTCTAAAACAGACCTCTGCCGCTTTTGGAATCCTAGTTTACCAGCAGGTGGAAAACCTCCTTTAAGTTTGTAACCCCCAATCTTCTTTTTTGCCACTTTTGATGATACTGTAAATGGTTTGCCCTTTCCAAGGCCGATGTCAGGCTGTAAAGTTATCTTTTATCACTTATTTAATACAAATAATTAATAAAAACACATTTGAAGAATAGCCACCTACCTTGGACTCTATTGCAAGAGGATCTTGATCTTGCGTGCTTTCGTCGCCAAACGATGAATCTTGTGATGTTGAAGCCATTGTGTCATCGTCAAATGCTATATACATAATTTTTTACATTTTAATAATATGATAAGACTAAAAATAGATATGTAAATAAATTGAAATATTGACATTACAATAATTGAGTCAGATAAATTTATAATAATTAATGAATTGATTTTAAAATATATAAGCTGTTGATTGATATACAAGACATTGATTTTTCAATTTTGAGCAAAAATATAGTACAACTCACAGCCTGATTTTGATCCAGTTACTTGCATATTAGCTTTACATATAGGACAAGTGTACTCATATCCTGGGTTTTGTTCTTTCTTTTGTCTGTACTGCAAAGGCTCTGCATCAGGATCGCACATACCGTGGACATACCTAAAACATCATCACATATATTAAGCATGCATAAAATATTAAATATTTAATAAAAAAAAGCTAACAAAAATTACGGACCACAGCAATATTAAAAAAAAATACAAAATAAAGTTACTACTGTTACTACTTTACCTGCGGCAGGCCGAACACCTAATCATATCACGGTACGCTGCTGCCCTATAGGCGCGACGGCACAACGGACAGCACGATCCCTTATTCCGTTGCTGATAACAGGAGTCACACACAGTGTAGTGCGCGTGCCACCTCGACGACGGGCCGGCGCCGGGTGAGCGCGCGCCGCAGTCTGAACACACGCGGCAGCACTTGCACTTCCATCCATACTTGGGCACAGTGGCCATCACCGGGCGGAGGCACATCGCGTGGTACAGCTTGTCGCAGTGCTCGCAAGCGACAGCGCGCGTGTCGCCCCCCGTGCCACACGCCGCTCCCTCGCCCCGACACACTTGACACACGCGGCACGTACGACACGACCAGCCTGCACGTACGCCTGTCAAACAATATTAATATTAATATATTTGATTAATAAACTGAAAAACCCTTATGAGTATTTGTTTGTGAAATTTTCTTACTCTGATAGGTCAAGCTAATAAAGTATGCTACAAAGTTACCATTTTTTTACTAAAATAATTATATTTTAAGTAAGAAAACTATAATGTAATAACATTAAGATAAATTACCAGGTAACTGTTTGAGTCCAACACACGTGCCATGGTAGTGCGCCCCACATGTTACGCATGTCATAAGATTGGACATGTCACCAATGGTCCGACATGTTCTGCAGTCTATATCAGCTGTGCCTACAATTAGTAGATTGTTGTAAAAAAAATTCATATTAACAAAAAAAGGTTATAAATACAGCATGTATCACGTATAATTTTTATTTCAAATATATATCTTCTATCCTAATTTCCAACTAATTTATTTACAGTTATCTCAGATTTGTTGTTTGGATCATAAAGGGCTTTTTTATTATAATCTCAGATTCACATAAATTAAATTTAATTAAAATGTTTAATTCACTTATGACATACTCACATACAAGTGGTGCTTGATATAAATGGTCCTTGCAAAATGATGATTTAGTCTGAAAGTCTATAAAGCCACCAGAAGCAAGAACACAAGGCAAATGAAAATATTTACTGCAACTCATCTAGAAAAAAAGTCCTCATTACTTTTATTATTCCTATATTAAATGGATTATTAAATAGTTTCTAGACCATTAATATATATCTGACAATGTTCATGTACTAAAGCAAATATGGCCTTAATTTTTTTTTAATATATTAACTGTCAACCCAGCTATAAATTTATTAATATTAATTTATGAATATGTTGATATTAAATAATTATTAATTAATTTAGCTATTTAAAATGCCATATTATAAGAAACTTTGAACTTCACCTTGCATGGGATGCTTGCACCATATCTTTGACAAAAGGCACATTTCCGAGTCAGAGCAGCAATAACAATCCCTCTTATTCTAGCTTCTTCTAATTGTTCTTTATCTTCCTCAGTGTTACAAGCAGAAGCAACTTGCTCTTGAAATGGAGGACTGAACTCAAGGCAGCAACGGTGTAAATAGAACATTCCTGATGTTACTACAGCTGGTACTTCCAAGCTCTCCAAAAATCCTATTATTGATAGTTCATCTGTATGCTCCATGTTGTATAGTGGAGTTCTTGATAAGAATAAAAACAATATTATTTAGTAAAATATTACTTTATGTAACATGTAGGATAATAAAAAAAATTAAAAATGCACTGCACTCACTTGCATTTATTAAATGCTTTTTGTCTCCTACTTAATGGCATAACTTGTTGTTGCTGAAGGTCAAGCAGCTCTGGAGGTGGGGAGGTCAGACCAGCAGGCAAAGTTGGTGTACTAGGAGTTGTGATACTTGTAGGTGTTGCACCACCAGAGTTAGTAACACTCGGGGTGGTACTTCCTTCTCCTTCAATGTTACAAGCGATTTGTCGCATTTCTCCTTGTCCCAACTGACTACGCTCACTAAGATTACATAAGGCACAATTTTTTCCTGGCCTAGAAATAAGAACAAAATATCATCTTATGCAATGTTATAATGAATTACTTTATTTAGGGTACACCTGTTCAAGACATGTATAGAAAAAAAATATTTAATAAGTATTTATCAAAGAGAATGCAAACTATAAGTAAATAGAAAATTAAGATTTATATCAGATAATTATCATTATTAATGCCACTCCAATGTGTCTAGTTAGTGTAAAGAATATAATCGCCATAATGTGTAATTACCATTTTTCTGGAGTATATGGGGGCTCTTCAGGAGCAGGCATAGTAAAGTCATCCTCGTCCATTATATCATCAATAGCTTCATCTCGACTACTACGATGTCTTTTAGCTCCTCTTACAGTACCTGGAGTACCCCTGTACCTGAAATAAAATATTTATAAACAAGCAGACAATATAATCCAAGTAATATTCTCATAGAACATTAACAACAACACATCTTTAATTTAATTAAAAACTCTAAATAAGCTACAAAAATCATATGATTTATTTACCGTCTCACTATCTTTCCTTCACGAGCTAACTTAGCTCCCTCCTTGCGAGGTCTACCAGGACCTCTTCTACCTGATGTAAAAAATGGGCGCGTATATGTTTGGTGATGAAAGAATGCTGGTTGTGAAACCACAGCCAGTGGAGATGCAGGCTCTTCGCCGCGGGGCGATGATGCGCATGATGTTGGAGTAGAAACAGGACCAGTATAAAAATCTAAAAAGTTAACTAATGATGTATGATACAAATACATAAAAATTTTCAAAATAATATTTCAAATTTGTTATTGCATATAGCATGCATTGTTATTGACGTGAAGGTTTTTAAGTACGTATATACAGTAAATATATTACTGTACCTGAAGACGGCGGGGCTTCGCATTCTTCGTCTGATCCATCGTCAGCTAATAAATCCACATCTAATACCCCCTCGTCTGGCACGTCCATCTAAAATAAATATAACTTAAAAGATTATACTAGAAATAAATATTGACAATACATGATAAGTCCTAACAATATAAAATTAACTTTGAAAGCTTAAACATAAAACTTAATGTAATCAGACCGCCATAATGAACGACAAGTGGATACAGACGAACTTAGCTTTATAAACTTACCGCAACTTATTGCGATGGACTTGAAAAAAACTAAACTTATGAAAATGATTTAAAATACCAAGACACACACATTTTATATGATTTCATCCAAATATAAATAATGATATTACGAAAGAAGAAGTACAACATTCGCAGCTATTGCGAATGCGAACGATGCAAAACAGATTATAAATAAAACAGAAACTTGAGTTAATCTCTACAGATAAAATTGTACTTAGTTAGGATAGAAAATAATTTGTACCTAAATAAAACTAAAAATATTATTATAGCACTACCTATATTTTTTTGGAAATATTTTACCAGATGAATTCTTTTATTTTTATATTTTGTATAATATGCTCATTATAAATCATTATTTTAAAATTAAATACCATAGATAAAAAAATAATAAAGGGCAGAAATGAAAATAAATACATCTATCATAATTAATTTATATTACCTATATATTCATATAATTCATAGGTACGATAACAATATGTATGTAATCATTTTACAATTTAAATAGATAATATAGCCAAAAAAAATTTTTCTAATTAAATAATACGTGTCAAGCTGTCAACTATCAAACTGTATCAAACTAAGGAGACAGCGTGAAAGTCAGATTTGATAATTGATTCAAGATTTCATGATTGACATTTTATATGTTGTTCGCTTATAGTTTAGTCTTGGTTTAGTCGGTGTTTTATCTTTTTGTTTAAATTTCTTCTATTAATCAATATTTCGTAAAATGAATTGGGCAGTAGTCTTGACAATCGCAATATGCTTAATTTCTAAATGTAACTCTTCATTATTTGAAAGCGATTCGTGTTATTCTTTTGGTAGCGGCAACGTTTTTCCCGGCGGCGCCAGAAAAGTTGATCATAAATTACAATTTACTAAAGCCATGAGTATGTTTACAATATATATTAAAATAATAAATATCTTTTACAGTAAAACTTGCTCTTTACATTAATTTTCTTACAGTTTCAAAACCGGCTCCTGAGTGGGAGGCAACAGCCGTTGTTAATGGAGAGATAAAACAACTCTCTTTATCTAGTTTTAAAGGAAAATATTTAGTATTTTTCTTTTATCCCTTAGATTTGTATGTATATATAACTACTATAATGAACTTGTCCATTTTTGAATATATGACTTATTTTAAAAGTTAATATTACAGCACCTTCGTTTGTCCTACTGAAATATTGGCATTTTCTGAAAGAGCTGATGAATTTAAGAAAATTAATGCAGAAGTTGTAGCATGTTCTGTTGATTCACATTTTACTCACCTGGCATGGATTAATACACCTCGTAAAGAAGGTGGACTTGGAAAAATCAATATACCACTATTGAGTGACTTATCACATTCTATTGCTAAAGACTATGGAGTGTACTTAGAAGATTTAGGACATACATTGAGAGGTTTATTCATTATTGATGATAAAGGAATTTTAAGACAAATTACAATGAATGATCTTCCTGTAGGAAGATCAGTAGATGAAACCCTAAGATTGGTGCAAGCATTCCAGTACACTGATAGCCATGGTGAAGTATGTCCTGCTGGATGGAAACCTGGACAGGATACCGTGAGTTATTTGTATTTAAAGTTTAGTTATTTTTTAAATTTCTTCTATTATATACATACATAGCTTTCATTAAATAAATCATTATCATATTCTGAGAAAAAACTTGTTTGATTTTGAATTTATAGTATTAATCATGTAATCATTTTATTTACAGATAATTCCTACACCTCAAGAAAAAAGAAAATATTTTGAAAAAATTGCAGATTAAATAAAAATTGTTGCTCCTTAATGTAATAAAAATTATATTACAATTATAAAAATTATTGTATTAGGAGAGTAGATTAGATAAATCAATAATTAAGATATAATATATGATATGCTCAAAAGATAAGGACAACTGGTTAGCCTTATTTGTAACATTTACAATTAGCTTATTAAGACTCATATTTTTATAACTTTTACTTTAATATTATTTTTGTATATATCCATAGATTTTAAAATACTCCAGTCATTTAGAAACAAAAACTTTTTTACTTTATATCCAGTGTTAAGACTGCACATTGCATTTTTATCTATTTTATGGGAATGGTTATATTGTATTATAAATTAAATATATTTTTACACTAAGAAGTTTGTTTTATGCCTTGTCCATCCAGCAATATCAATGAAATATATAACATAGTTTGGCTAAAAAATTATATTTGAATTTCCTTCCATTTTTTTTTGTATTGCACTAACTGTAAATTAGTCATGACTTCACGAGAAATAGACTGCAGAAACATGTGCTTATTATAATTGTACTTATGTATCGGGATCTCGGTCATATTATATACTTTAATTAGTAATTAACTTCTTGTGTGAGAACCTATTTAGAGTGCATACATTTCATTTAATCACTAGTTCTCAATATTTCCATAGTGCAATTTATTCTATTTTTATAATGCTTTCTCTTGCCATTATGTCAAAGTGTCTCATTTTAAGCGCAATTATAGGTTTGATTTACCCGAAACATTGATAAGAAAAAAAATCAGCTTCAC
>FASU01003965.1:0-16661 GCA_001486225.1 Heliconius pardalinus sergestus | reverse complement strand
ATTCTTCGTTGGAAGCTGGAGAAGCGGTGACGATGAGGGACGCGGCTTGCAGACTCACCTGCCCTCGTCGAAGCGCGCGATCTTTGCCAGCGTGGCCTCCAGCACCGCGGACAGGCGCGCCGTCATCCCCGTCGACATGGCTTGCAGACACGCCTCGATCTGGGCATCCATTTTAGCATGGTACTGGTACTGTGAGAGATTGCGGGTGTTAACACTTAAAGCAAGCTTAACACATAGTAGTGGTTACCTTCGCTCCGTTTCCCCAAACTTCAAGTGGTCACCATTGACGCTTGTGGAAAATGCTCCGGCAAACAAAGGGATGCCATGCACAACTTGCAGAATTGTGCAAAATAAAACAAACATAACGAAACAAAAATAAAATGCGGTCAGCGGAGGATATTATAAAATATTCATGCAAGTTATTATTTCAGGCAAAAAATAAAGAAAATATGCTACAAATGCGATGACGTCACAAATTCTGCAAATCATGCCTGACAATCCCACAATGTGCACTCAATTATGTTGGGACTATGTGCTCTATCACGTTCAGTTGCTTTTTAGCCAAGTTATTCATTCAAATTTAATAAGAAATTAAAATATAAAGTGTAATAATTAGTGTAGCTGTTTTGTCGAAAAATCTTAAGAAATTTGTAAGAAAAAGTTTGAACCAGTTTTAATTAAATGTGTGAAGAATAGTATGTGATAGGTAACCTTTTAAGTGACTTTAAGTTAGTAAGTTGCAACTGAATATGATAAAATTACAAGAGCCACTAACATGCTAGCAGATTTAATCTGTGTTCTGTGCATGTGCATTTGTGCTGCTTTGTGTTAAAATATTTTTAAGTCACTCGCATGTAACTTACGACTTTTGCATTTGCAGCATGCTATGCTTAAGCAAACGCATCGAGAATAAGTGATTTATATTTATGTATGCTGTCTATATTTTGCAATATGTTACAATTTTATTTTATATTATAATTCGTTTTTTTATATTTAAAGTTTGTGAAGTTAATTTTTTTTCTTTTTTTATTTTAAGGAAATTACCAGTCATTCGCATTTATTTTAACCCTTATGTGGAACGAAAAAGCTTTTCTATAGTTTTCTTTGAAATAATGGTTTAAATACAACTTTCCTAAAACGAGTAAGCGAAACTTGCAAACTAATTGCATAGTATCATTCTCATTAACTTCATGCAAAAAGCTTTAATTCTCGCATTGCTTTATATGCATATGTATAATAATGAAATGAGTATATTATGATGTGTTTATACAGTCAGGCACACGAAATGGTAATAGGAAAGAAAATTGGTGTGAAAAAAAATCGCATTCACATGTCAGTAGCTCTTTGCGACATTGATAATGGAATTTGTTTTTTTCATGAGTCGTAGCAACTTTTATTTTTGTATTAATTTAGTTTTTTCTATCAAGATAGTAAAATATATAAGTGAAAAACTTATTAAAATATGATTATTGCAACAGATCACAATAATTATATTCTTAATAAATTTTAATTCCTTTGAAATGAGTAAATAAACTAAATTAATACTTTATTCTAGTTGATCCGACTCATTTATTATAAAGATTTTTTACCAATTATAATTGAATGTACTTAAATAGATCAATCAGTAATTTTGACTGCTTTATAAGCAGAAAGGTAATCATAATTTAAGTTTTCATCATAAACAACTTGCAAATATGAACAAATTTATTGAGAATTAAAAGTTTCGACGTCACAAATTTTAAGCATGCATTTTAGTAAGTGTTTATGAGAATAATGAATACCTAGACTGCTTATTTTTTTAGTGAATGTTGTTGTGCGATCGCGTGTTATCTAAGATAACGCAGTATTTAGCAGTTAATGAAGTCAGTACAATATAAAATCTTCGATTATTTGAAGGTTAATTAACTTTTTTTTTCAATTATACTTATTATGTACTGACTGATAGTATTCACGTAGATGCAATGGATGTTTGTAATGACTTGATGCGTCTAAAATGAGTTACACTTACGATGTCGACACCTTCAACAGCACACAGCTTGAGAGCTTGGTTCTTGGCATCCAGAGCTACGTTGACCATGGCACATGTCTCAGCAGGCAGGATATAGTCCGTTGACATGAAGGTGACGCTTTTCTTCAGCCACGCCTATAAGTAGAAAGAGTATTTAATGTCTTCATAGGTCTCCCAAATCATGTAGAGTGCATAGAGTGTGGGAGAGATGTTAGCTGACTTTACTTAAAATTACATTTCTGTTTGGTCAAATATTATCCATCTGGTTAAATATTTGCCAAATTCATCAACAATTTCCCAGAATTCATATCAAAATTTAAGTATTAGATGTTCATTTAGAAACTTATACAAATTTGTAATTGTTTCATGATTATGTTAGCCATTTTAATTTTATTTTAAAAATCATCATCTATAACAAACCTGAAAAGAAGCCTCAGTCTTTTGGATACACGTCTCCATCATATCACTAGCCATCAGCTTGAGTCGTTGTTCAAGATGCGAACGGAATTCTGGTTCTGGCCAGTGCAAATCTCTTATAAAAGACTGCAAAGCATCCAACTTCCAGAAAAGCTCTTCACTTGTTGAACAACCATTTCTGAAAAAATATTTTTCGCCTTAGAATATTAATTTTAACAATTTTTTTTTTACTTTTCAAAAGAAAAACAAAATCATACCCTTTAATCTCCCACCGTTCTTTTTCAAACCCTTTATGAAGCGATTGTGCAATAGATGACTCCATAAGGTCTACGTAACGAACTACAAGTGGAGCAAACGTATCACGTAAATGCTCGTGGAATCGTCCATTTCGTAAGTTTTCTGAAAAATATTTTAAATAATATTAATATTTATGTGTACATATAATTTAATTGTAAATTAGTAGATTAAATATATACACAGTTTTGGTATTCTCACCATCAGTACGTAAATAATCATTTAATATCTGGAACAAAGGAAAAGAGTCCCACGTATCTGGGGGTTGTTCAGACAATACTCGATCCATGTCCACGGCAAAAAGTGCCCAGAAAATTTCTGCGTGTTCCACCAGAAGCTCGGAGAACCACGCAAACGCCTGAATAGGGTACAAATACATGTCGGATATTAATTTGTATTGATATTGTAAAATCATTTTAAATTAAATATGTAACATTATTTTTTATCGAAAAGCTTGCTTACGAAATTGCTGTGCATTTAAATAAAGACAACACAAAACTATATCACACCGATCTGAGATAAAAGTAATTTATGAAATAACAGTGAAAGATCGATGATTAAGGGGATATGTAGATTTTTTTATAAAATTATTAGAATCTTTTAAAGATATATCAAATTTATTTGAAGTGCATAATCTAATTGTCTACCACTAATTTTGTTTTCATAAAGCTGCAACATTGTGCTGGAAGGTGAAATAAATGCGGATGCATATCTACTTACGAATATAGTGGAAAAAAGAAGACCTATCTAAAACTAGTTTAAGTATTATACTACAGCATAGTAGATAAAATATGTATATTATATTAAATAAAATAGCAAATGAGTAACCGCGCAATTCTACAAAATAATATCCAGAAGCTTTAAAAAGTGTTGCCTAGACGAAGTTTTTTTATAATAATCCCAATGATTTTGAGTGATATATATAATGTATGTATGTGTTTAATGTTCAGTGATATAATGTTAATAATAGACATAACAATCTAATTTTCATTTGTATAAATAAATATTATGATAACCCAACAAATTTACCATTATTATATACTTATTTTATCGTTACAGTAACTACTAAAAATGTTATCTAATTTAAAAAAAATGTGTTATTCTTTATTCAGTATAAACGTGCTTTTATTCTTGTAAAGGTAGTGGTAATATGAATATACATACTTATGTTGTATGATAAAACTACGAAAACCCAACGTAAAATTGGAGTAATTTACTTTAAAATTTAATAAATAATTATTTTAATCAAGCACTAAGATGAAAATAAGGCTTAGTTTCTGCATGTTTAGCCCTTCAATGGAATATGCATGCCCTTTAGTTTAACCTAAAAATCTATTAAAGCTGTGTCTTTAACTATCGATAACGCCGTGTCTACATTTTAATTTGTGATCATATCAGAGTGAAATGATTAAATGTTAGATCGAGTGAACGAACTGATAAGTGATTCGATCAGCCGAGCAATCAATCAAATAAGTAGTTACATTTTGTTGACCGCTAGAGTCCGGTTTTGTGTTATAAACCTGCGGAGAAATAAAAAATAAAATAGAAGTGGAATATAATAAAGTTATATAATAATTGTATATATTATTATATTATTATCGCAAGTGAATTTAATTAGTTCGTTTTTAAATAATATATTTTCTTTGATATGAACTTGGCTATTGTACGGTACTTGTTACGGATTTTTATTATAATCTTACTATAAATTTTAAAAATTCACTTGAGAAGCGAAGCGACATTAAATATAATATAGTATATGTACATATATAAATAGATATTAGTAGACAAAACAAAATACCAGTTTCTATGTAAGACAAGATTCAATAGAAAACCAAAGATATTTTTTTATTTTGTCCATGACAAATCTATTGACAATTGATAAGTACAATATGAGCTGAAAATGTTATTGTAGAAAAATTTCAATATTATATTTAAAGACAAGCTTAAAAAAGAATTCATATTTTAATAAATATTATTATTATATTCATGTTTTAAATTTAAATAGTAAATAAAATAATAATCTAACAATATAATATAAGAAATCATAATCATCATAAATGTGTTTTATATCACATAATACAAACGCCGCCGATAGATGGCGTTAGCACGAAAAAATTCAAGCTATCGTTACGTTCAGTTGAAAGCATAAGTTAAAACGAGAACTGTTTTTTTTAGAGACAAAGTGCGGTTTGTGATTTATTCACAAATTCTATTTTTGAGGTGATCTTGTTCTTTATTGAACAAAATCATTTATTATCGATATTACATATTAAAGTTTCTTTAAGTATAAAAATAGAAAAATAATTTAAAATTCTTATTAACTTTACAACTTTTTTTAATTATTTTTCACGTGACGATAAAGGACCCATCGTCACGTTCCACCTGCGCCGAGTGTGCAGGCGAGCCCGCGAAGCAAATGATAAAGAGGCACGATCTGCCTGCGTTTGGCTTATAACTCATCTATCTCTCTTATACTCGTATATCACACATGTTTAAAAATTGTAAATATCACATTATTACGTGTAATTAGTCTGTAGAATTTAAGTAAAAAAATATTTCAATTAACGTGTTCAAATAAATGTTAATTTATCAAAAAAAATCTATTAAGTCCCTTTGTATTACTCAAAATATTAATAATCCAGAGATAATAATTTAATTTAATTCATAAAAGTTTGCAATTGTTCTTCAATGTTTCTTTATGTCATTATTGCGTACAATGATCGTCCGAAAACCGACTTTACAGACAAGCAGTTTAAATATTTTCAATTTCAGAAATTTATATTATCCATTACCCGTAGCCCCCGCATGACTTCGTCCGCTTGATCTATACGAATATTTATTTAAGTAAAAAAGTGACAAAACATATATTTTTCTAATAACATTTCCAGCTCGCAAGGGTAAGTGCCTTGCCTGCCTTCATTCCCCACACTAATAGCGACAGTAGAATAGGGTGCTATCCAGCGAACATTGACTGTTTACGGTGAAACTTTTTAAGTCAAAACCATTTTAATTACAATTGCAAATTTTAATTAATATGCTGAAAATTAAAAAAAAAAAAATTACGAGTATCATTATACATTTATTATATAAAGGAGGTATAGAGAACCTTAATATGTATGCTGTATATAGCAGAGTAGGCAGTTTGTTTTTCTCCGTTACCAGAACGAGGGAAATATTAATTTTTTTATTCCCCCGAGTTGGAATCGAACTCACAACCGTCGCATTTACAATCGTAACCTTTGTACCCTGCGCCACGACTCATACGACGTATTTTATCATTCTCCATTTTCCTCACATTTTGCCTTTCATGGGGGACTAAAGTTCTGCTTAACAAATTTAGTAATTTTGATAGGTACTATATTATTTTTAAGTTGTTATTGGTTTTGACCTTAAACAGCTTTACCGTTTTAAACAACATTCAACACATATACGACTATACCTTCGGAATGTAACTTTAAAATTAAATTAAAGTTTTTATTTTTAATTTTATTCAAATGTAAGTTGCAATTCCGAAATAAAGAAATTGTTTGATTAATAATGACTGAAATGAAATCGTTTATCAATTTGTAAAGTATAGACTAAAAATATTGTAATATTGGTATTTCGTCATAAACGTTCAAGGATATTTCTATGTATAATGTCAATAAAATATCTATTATTTGTATGGAACAATTGAATCAAACAATCTTTTATAATGTAACTTAACACAACGACCTTGCCCACAACACCAAAAAACAGGGGAGTGCGGGTTCAAATCTTAATTGGCCTTTTTTTTCTACGCCAATTTTAATGTTAATTTGTAAAAAAGAATACCTCCGCATAATGTTCCTCATTTTGCTGCAACAAATCTACGCATAGTTCTGCCAAATGAATGAGATCTTCAAGTTTCTTTGCTGGTGTTACCATCGTTTCACCTCGGAGATCCTCTGAAATTACATACAGATACATTTATCGACTGATTTTTTTGTATAATAAAAATAAACTTTAGAATCAGTATGACCTTATAATAGGTACTTTTTTACTCTTTTTATCTCTTTATCCTGTTGCGATCACTGACAACGGTAACAGCTAGAACGTTCGTCGAGCCCATAGCTTGTATAATTTTATCATCACAGACTTCAACAAAGAGATCGCCACTCAAAACGAAACATTGGGTAAAAAGGAAAGAACGAAGTTTATTAGATCATTCCTGCGTGACATACTAAAGAATTAAAATAATTTAAAAATACATTTACCTTCAATATTAGCTTTTTGACTAAGAGTGGTGTAGTTCAGCAAAGCGGCGTTCTCCAAGCTGGTTTGTATCATAGTCCGTACTTCTTCTGGAGCAACCGGAGTAACAACGTCTTTCATCAACACTCGCTCCAATAATGATAAGGTAGCCTGGAATATTTTTAGTGGATTTCAAATAAAAAGAGAAATAATAATCACGCATTTTACCTTATAAAATAAATACTGCTGTTCTAATTAAGTATATGTGCACTAAAGAGTACGTAATATGTTCTAATCTTTTTTAATTAATATTTTTGTAGGTTCAGTCCAGCTCATTTAACTGGAAGCTTGCTCTAACTAGGATCAGAACAGACATTTATACACAATCAAACACACACAAACAATACACACACACATTGAACACGTGGTAATAATATAGAATCTAAGTGTTTTTTTCTTCTTTTTCAATAATTAATTTTAACCTTTTGTTATGTCGCTTTATTTTTGCTTAAGTTAACATAATAGTTAGTATTCTCACTTTTGTCATCGAAATAGTGTCTTAGGGGCAAAGATGCTGGCAGCTGTGACACAGTTTACACTAGTACGGCTGCCATCGCTCACCTCTACCAAATTGTTGTCTTATCTTCCCATATTACATCTAATTTAGAGTGTATATGTAACCTTTAATTACTAATAAAGCATTTTATTATTATTATTATTAATCATTAGTAATAACTTGAGGCCATTGTGATACACCTACACAGTCTGACTGTAAATGGGACGGCTATTCGGGGGAATGAATGAATTTCATTTCCTCGATCTAGTAACACGACAAATCATGATGTAGAACCACCACTCTACATACAATGTTCCAAAAATTGAGCGGAAAGTGAGAAACCGACTCATAATACTGGGTTCCCCCAGATTAACCTGCTTTATACGAGATACTAGCCTTTAACGCTCCTTCCGGTCTTCCAAACGGGAATGCATATCTAAAGTTTGTGATCTGATGTTGCAACAATGTCTTTAGCCTTTCCTTGATTTCAGCGAACTTCTCCTTCTCTTGCACAGTGATGCTGCCCACTCCGTCTGGCCTGCCAGGCAACGTGGCCGTACTGTGAAAATGTTGCTGGCTTACTCTAGTAGGGTGGAAGCAGGAAATGCGGGTGGAGGCCGCCATATTTTATCTCTTTAACCAATTTTTTTTATTTGTCTATGTTATGTTTATTATTATTATTTGATAATAAATAGCAACGGCGGTATACAATTTTTGGATTTTATATGATATTGCGACCTCCAACCAGAAGACAGATTGTTAGTATGCGTAGAATGTTAGACAAAAGCACATATACATATATATATAGAACATTGCATCTAGGAAGTTAGGTTAAAGATTTTAGAAAGTAAATAGGTAGTAGATTCTTAGGGACTGTTAAAAAACACTTAAAATTTGGGCAAATGGTAAAACTAATGTTTATTTCTATTTACAAATAAATCTAGACATAAAATACGACATCAAACTTACCTGTTGCCATGCACATGGCTAGCACAGAAGGCAAAAGAATAATGCATAAGAGTTGGGTCCACAGTCTGTGCTCCACTCTCAGCAACATCGAGCAAATCAGATAGATAACACAGATGACGATAGCACCCTCTAACACCGTATCGTGCACAGTATTCATCGAGTACGAAAACTTGGCCTGGAGAGAACCAACCCTGTAAAGGAAAACGGTGCAATTATTTAAAGCATATATGTATATTTATAAATATATTATTTTGAAAATATTTGACCAAAACAATCTTTCCCTTCAAAAGAACGTTTAAGAACAAGAAGCTATATGTGTATTTGGCAGCAGAAGCGGAAACGTATAGTTTATTTGGTAGTGTATTAGTGCGTGCGTTATTCAAGAGGATTTTATCTATATTAAGTCAATAAAATCAAGAAATGTTAAAGTAATCACCAAGGAGCAGTATGGGTCTTGTAACCGATATTTCAACGTAAGCGACTGAAGCATAGTGAAAAGTTGGTGATGATCAAACTGACATGGATCTGCTTGAATGTAATCCTCCATTCCATGTTTACGAGCTTTATCTGCATCTGAAGTTTCAATTAATAAAAATTTTAGATTTAAATCAGAAAAGATAAAAAAATTTCTGCCCCTGAAAAACTAGAAAAGTAAAACGTTATTAGTTCTAACATATTACGTGATGTTCCTGTGAAAATACAAAAATGTTATTTATACACGTATTTAAAACAAAACCATGTAAGTTTTTCAAAGTACAGTAATCTTACCTTTCGTGAACCTAAAAAGACATTAATAAATCATTAAAATGGTTAAAAAAGTTACCCACGATGGCAATCTTACGTCGTGACCAACATACCTCCCATTATTTTAATATGAGTGTCCGAAGTAGTCGGCGGTGTAGGCTTGTGACTCTGTCCCGTGGCTCGATAGAGTGCCATAACCCACAAATGACATTCATTTTCATCACCGACCCCCATGAGAACTGATTCTCCATCGCGGACGGCATTCATGAAGTACTTCGCACCCTCTAGTTCTAAGAATATATTGCTAGGACGTTTAGAATACAGGAGTTATGGATTCGGTTATATAAGTACTAATAAAAGTAATATAAAGTAAGTTTCAGTATTATTAGGTATCAAATAAAACTATTTCTCATGGATATATAGTGTAAAAGTTTCTATACAAGAACTGATTAATGCTAAATATTTTCCTGCCTGTCTGTAGTCACAAGCAGTGTTCAAAAGGTTCGTTGGTCGATTTGTGAAATATATTTTCTTTTATAAAAACTGATACCTGTTGTATTTAAAAGGTATCCAAGTATACCATTGACTACTTTCAGTATTACTTTCTTTTATCCATAGGCAACACAAAAAAAATATGAGAACGATGTGAGCTGTAGTGCTGAACAATGATTTTGAATTTAGAGAGACTATTTATTTGTTGTAAAGAAATAAAAATAATTCAGTAACCCTTTGATGGTGTAAACTAAGATAGAAGAAACAATAATTTAGGGTTAAATTAAACAATAATAAATCATATTTAAATTTTAAAGTACTGGCAATACTGTATTAAGAATTTCGGACTAGCGATCTTGAGCTTGATGCCCGAGATGCGAGTTAAAATGCCACTGCGTCCAGAAGTTCTTACTTTTTTCTGAAATTAAAAGCCTGGCGTAATAATAAAAAAGATTAGATGAAAAACAAAAGTATAATAGGCACACCATAATATTTATTGTGAAAAAATATTAAAATTTAAACTTTTTTAAAATTTTGACATGGTTAGAATATGGTTAAAAAGACGAAAGCAATGGTTGAAAGTCAAATTCTATAAAAATATAATTAGATTTTTTTTAAATTTAAAAACAACATGACGATTAGTTATCATTAAGCTGTCTCTAAGCAATTTAATTAAGGTATATAGGAGGTTATTTAGAAATTTTTTCTCAAGTAGGGTTTCAAACTACAAAGTTCTTGAAAGAAGAAATGAAATCTAATTAATCTGTACTGAGAGCGTACTCGTTTTATTTTTTAATTAAATGAAAAGCTCGCGTAGGAACGAAGGAAACTTTTGCATTAAGAGTTTCTCTTCAAAATAAAGTATTTACTTACCCTGTCCGACCATCAGTTGTGCTGAAAGTAAGTGTATGTTACATATATTAATATAAAATCATTTAAAGACACTATGTTTTTTTTTATTATACATTAAAAAAATACTAATTTATGTAAATAATTGCGTCTTTAAGAATAATCTTAAAAACGCAATTAAAGGATAATTTTATTTAACGCTATTTTAGTAGTTTAGACTTTTCTACGCTATAAACATCAATTAGTTTTTTTATTAAGCTTAGAATTATTTGTAATATTTTTTTTAGCACGCCTATCCTTTACAAACATCATTTAACCTATGTTCATAAATGATATATTTTGTTTTCTTATAAAGAAATTATTAAAGTTGTTGAGTCGGGACTCACTTTAAATGAACTTTACGCGCAGAACTTTTATTATATCCCAGTATCTTAAACATACATATCGTAACATTCTAGATGGCACGTGTGATTAAAAGGGAACAAAAATATATAAGAAAGAGCATAAGAAGTCTGAGAACGTCAAGAACGTGAAATGGAAAAAAAAATACAGTCGAATTGATAACCTCCTTTTCTTACACAAATCGTTTTAAAAAGACAATTGACCTTAAACAATACATATGTTGTTAATACCAGAGAAAGGTTATCTTAAAAACAAACGCTCAAAGCTCACTAAAAGAAAAAACAGAAGAAGTATCAAAATAAATGATTGAACTTGTTGATTTAAAACCCCTTTTCAAGTTAACTTTCCGTGTAGAAGTTTTTATTACACGGTTAAATTACACCGCGATATCTCAAACATAAATCAACACTCTAGTGACTTAGTTTTCAAAGAACATCCAACACTTTATTATTATGCAAAGTTTGTTCCTCCTTGAAATTTTGATCGCGTTCAGTTAAATTATGTAGCTTTACAACTAGAAGTTATTTAATTCAACACTCGTTGTGTTAAATTGATATAAATTGCCACTACTCATAAATATTAAAGTTCATTGAAATTGAAGTGCTTGCTATTACAACAATTTGTATTTTTTTATGAATAAAAAGAAATGTGCTATTAAATATAGATAATGCCACATCAGAACAGGATCGGACACAGGATATTCCTAGATTGCAATTCCAATCTGGTTAAACAATGATAACAATAGACAAAACAATTTTTATTTTTCCCATCTCCAAAAAACATGAGGAAAAATAAAATAAAAAAACCTTACCACTGGCCAATTCTATATAATCCACAGTGAACCCATCGAGCTGCATCATCTCTGCTGGCTCAGACTTCTTGTCCTTATACGAGCAAAGGGCGAAGGTGTATTGGCTTACTTGTACTAGGACCATGTACCGTCGCTTCCATTTACGCCACACATTCTTACCAATCACATGGAGATACCTGGTTGAGAGGTGTAAAAATATCAGCAAAAATCTAATAAGTATATTTTTTATCATATTATTGTTGCAAAAAAAATCTGCCAAAAAGCCTGCCTTTATGATCATCTAAAATGCTTAATTTTTTTTTATAATATCTGTGGATTACATTTTACTAACTGTTCCAGCAGTTATATTACTGCTGCTGCCACCACTAATATACGAGTTCATGATGGCGTTAATTTTGTATTTAATATAGCTTAACTTTAAATGTTGGGTATTTAATCTAACTTGTTTTTTTTATTTTAAAAATAAGTAATTGCTGAATACTTGAATAGCTTACCCACAATGCTTCATGTTAAGTGGCTTATCCATCCGGCATGCGATCTTAATCCTAAGATCTTGATCTGGTAAGTTCTTCGGTACAGTCATACGATGCCACTCTGGTGCCTAAATAATAATTTGTTTGGCTAATAGTAAATGTTTTTAATATTTAAAAAAAAAAACAAGAAAATAAAGATGTGTTCTCCATTTTCTATACTGAAAAAATGTGTTACTCTATTTTTACTATACGTATATAAACGGAAAATATATCCGCATAAAAGAGGAAATAATAATTCCTTTTAAAATAGAATTATTCTACAAACCTTACTAGACAAAGGTGTAGGTCTTAATACAACTTTTCCTAGTTCTTTATCTTCAAGCGCTAGGACTCCAGGGTTTTCGGTGTATAATTTGACTTTAACTGCAGGTAAAGGCTGCGTTGTACTGAAGTCTCCTTGCGTGTCCCACCTTTATAGTTAGAGTTAGTTATTCATGTATTAATATTTTATAAAAAGAAAGGTGATAATGGTACGATATTTATCAGAGTGGGAAAATATTAAATATTGCAATTCTCTAAGTGAAATCACAACCGTGGCGTTTACAATCACACGTTTGTACAAAATAATTTATATTTCTAGAATAAGCATTTTTGAGATAGCTCACTTACATAGGTTTGGAAGCTTCAGCTTGATCAGTTTGTAGCTTGTCGCCACCTTCTACTTCCATAGTACAGTAAACTATTCTATTTGGAGCTAATGACTTCAACCCTTTGACTTCCATCACAACAACCTAAAATGCATTTAAATCAACAACAAGACTATTATTTAAAGCTTTTAAATAACAATTTTTATTCTTGACGTTTTTATATTAAGTTTTTTTAGTTTTTTAAAGTTTCATCATTACCTCGATCTGAAACGTAAGAACCACATCCATTTTGGTAAGTTGCGTATCGGAGTCGCCGCCGTCAGCTTCACCGGTCAACTTGTTTGCTAGAGATCCTTGTGATCTGAAACATAGCTGCTTACTCAACCTTGGACTCGGATCTGGTCCAGCATTTGATCTGATTTCGAAACCGACCACCCATCATGACGTATGAAATTATATGTTTCAATATATTCATCAAAATCTCTTGATAAAAGTTGATTGTACACAGGCAAATTTTAAATTTCCATATTTTATTATAAAGATCGTAATAAGGAAGTTAGTATAGAAAAAAACAATAATTAAATTACAGTTAAAAGAAGTTAAATATAAAGAATATTATTGAAAGACATAGATTGACAATTCCAAGCAAATTTACAGATAGGGGGTAACATTCACAGGCCCATGGAAGGTGGATTACAATGGAACCATCACCGATACCAAGAATGATTAAGCATAGCAAATGAATTATGTTAGTTTTTGGCACACACAGTAAATTCTAAGGTGTTACAGGATTGTGGAGTAGTGGGTGAAATTGGAGTATTGTTTAAATTGATATTGAAGCAAAAGCGCTTAAGCATTAAGCGTTTATCTTCCTTTGAATACGTTCGTAAAGTAAAAGGAAGAATTTACGTGAAGGATATGTATAGGTAATAAGCCGTGACTTTATCTTCGTAAGCTTTAATTTGTTCTTGCATAGTTGTTGTTGCATATTTCAAACGCATCTATCTTCTAATATTTTACTATAATTCAAAGCTAAATGTATGTTTCTAGCAAAAAATAGCTAACGTGATAATTATATTACTTCAAGCTTAAAATCGTATTACAAGCTTTAAATCCCTTAACTTTTGTTTAACCCTTTGTCAGACCACATGCTACCAAGTGTTAAAGTTACGAAAACTGATGAAGAAACAAGGATTAACTGCTAGAGTATCTATACGCCCAATTAAGTCTATATTTCTTTCTATTTCAGTTTGATCTTTTGTAACTATTATATCTTCATGTAATAGATTTTAGCGGTGTCTATCTAAGCCAATGTCAGTGTAATTTTGTTTGTCGTGTTTTGTATCTTCATTAGTTGCTCTATTCTCTACTCTATTTGTTCTACAGTGGTACAGTGACAATAGGACCGTCTCGTTGGTGTCAGGCAGTGGGTTCCTACACAAGACACGTGCTGATTATCATATGATGGAATCATTACTTGTACTTCCTTTGTACCGTCCAGATTTGTGCCAGGGACAGAAAAATCAGAGAAATCAACAGCAGAAAAGTAGGTGGCTGTAGACATTGTTGTTGATGTACCCAGATCGAAATTATATTATGACAAACAAAATTTGAATAGATATCAAGAATCAATTTACAAAAAAATTGTATAACTAGAGCAAATTTTAGAATTGGTCTAATCAATACGTTTACGATCTGCTTACATTCAAATACACATTTATTAATATTTTTATGCTTTATTTTGCTGGGGCTTTGTAATTGGGATGTTCTAGAAGTATAGACGTTTTCATTAAAGACAGTAAACTAACACCAATAGTGCAAGGGGAGTGAAATTTTGTATTTTATTTAATAGTAGAGTTAGTAAAATTGTTTATAAATGTTTAAGAATTAAAATTTTGAAAATAAAAAAATACATTATACTGGATAGATTTTAATGTAATTTTCATCGTAAACGTAACAAAGATTTTTCGAGCCAGTTTACCAGTTCAAAATATATTTATTATTATTAAATAATAATAACACTTATCTAAGTTAAATCCAATTAATACTGACCTGTGATTATACCGCTTGATCTTATGCAGGCCGTACTTGGAATCAGCTCCTCCTTTGGACACCGGAAGACTCTCCAGGTTGGCCATCAGTAGGTTGATAGAGGACTTCAGCTCTTCGATATAGAGTGATTCCATCTCTTTCAGCACGAACTTGGGCATCAGCTTGCGGTTCTAATTACGTCAGTTTTATGTTATTTACTTTACAGTTTAACATCAAAGCAATCAGCAACATTTCAATATTTGACAAAAAAAGTTTTTAATAAATAATATTGTAAATTTTCTCTTTATAAAATTTTCTTACAGTTTTCATAGATATTTACAAAATACCAAAAAGAAAAAAAATATTATTTATTTAGTATTTCTTCGTGAACTTTTAATTTATTATTTGTTATTTAATTTTATTATATTTGTAATTTTATTTTGTTATGGTTTTTCGTCAGTTATAATTTTTTAATGAAATATTTAGGATGAATCTATTTCCAAATTTTGTCAACGGTATTAGGAAATCAACTCTCAAAATATTTTATCAATTTACATAATTTTTACCTTTAACTCTAAAATATATTCGTCAAACGTTTACGGAATTAACCTACCTTCTCCATTTCATTGACTTTTTGCATTCTTCCATCCAATTCTCTTCTAATCGCTGCCGCTTGTTCATCTGCCGAGTCCAACTAAATAACACACCAATAACTCCCTCAATTATCGACAAATGTCAATATAAAACCAAAAGATAAAAAAAGTTTTAATTTCTATTTTATATATTTAGTCACACAGCTTAACTAACTAACTCAAATATAAATTGAGTATATCTAAAAAGTACTTATACCTTAGTAACTTAACATTGTTTTCTCCACTTTTTGAATATTTTATAAGATAAAGCTATAGAAAATGTATTATTAAGAAGCACTTCCCCAACCAATATAGCACAAACCTATCTTTTATTCAGAAAACTTATTTTTCTAGAAAATTCTCTGAACAGAAAACTTTCTACGACTACCCATAAATAAAACTTACGTACAGATTTATCTTAAAAGAAAAACCTTTAAACAGCTCTTAGCAAGAACATTTATTTCAAAACAAAAGTTGTTCATAAAGTTTCAAGAATGTAACGCGAAACGGTAATACCTTTAATATTACTGCATTATTTTCAGTTCTTTCCACCACTTTTATGAAGGCTATATTATTATTACCTTCATTTCAACCGTTTCTTTTATTCGTCAAACAATGTAATGGAAGAATGTAGGGGGAATGTTAGTAATGAGTTTTTCAAGGTATAACATTTAAGGAATTTAGAGCGCTACATTTAATTACATGTTTTTTGTATATACCACGTTTGATAAGTCATAAAAACGATCAACAAAAATTTACGTTAGTTTTTTTTGTGTAATTTCAATATAGCATAAGAAATCTAACTAATTTGAAAACTATATAAATTAATCGCCTTCACATGAATAAAAATAGTTCGTTCTACACTTTCTTGGATTAAATGTAAAGCTTGAGGCTCCAAATTTCATTTAAAAGATAATTTATACTATTATATTCTTAGAGCTTTATTTTAAGGATACAATAGTGTAAAATTTTTTGTAGTCCAGAAAAAAAAGGATGTTAAGGTTTGGTTCAAGCCAAATCAACAAGTCAGTACTTAGATAAAATGGTATCCGATCAATTTTATCATTTTTTGAGGTCATCGTGGCGCAGCGGCACAAGGGTGTGACTGTAACGCGACGGGTGAG
>FASU01003956.1:0-13414 GCA_001486225.1 Heliconius pardalinus sergestus | reverse complement strand
CAGTTGATCTGATATTGAATTACTTGTCTATTTGTCGCACACAATTTAAATTTAAGATTTATGTGATTATCACAGGATGCACAAGCTTTCAAATAAAAAAAGAATCATCAAAATCAGTTCACCCAGTCAAAAGTTCTGACGTAATAAATGATAAAGGTAATAAATAAAAAAAAATACAGTCGAATTTATGCATAAAATGTTTTTCAAAATGCAAAAGTTATGCATTTTGAAAAACATTTTATATTTTTTCTAAACACAAAAATATTTGATTCCAAAGCTGCTATGAGACGAAAGGTATATAGTTTCTAGAGTTAGGTTAACCCGATACCAATAACCATACAATTACAATATTTCGCAAGGTTGGAGAACTTACTGAGGAAATTTAATATTTTTATTACAAATAAAATGTGTAATAACATGTGTAATTGTTTAATTTCATATAAAAGAAATCCATACTCTCGTATTCTCTCTCGTACTCGTAGTTTGTCAGCTTTTATAAGTTGTGCTTTCCATTGACTTTTTTTATTGAATCAGAAAATTCTTTCACAAACACGGATGCGGGAGGGTGGGCGAGATTTATTTATTGTAGGAAAAACAAAATCCATTGTAATGTTTCAGGGAGAAGTAAGAATATCTAAAGTAGAGTATGATCCTAAGTATGGTGATCATCCCAAGTGGCACCACGTCAATTGTTTTGCTGAAAAGAAAATTGAATACTTATTCTTGGCTGGTGGAGAAGATTTACCGGGATTTAAGAGCCTTAAAAAGGAGGATCAGGCAATAGTCAGAGACACTGTAAAGTATGTAAGACTTATATAAATTTTAATATTACATACTTTGTAGAATCTTTGCCTAAATTTATTAAAGTTAATAATGAGATAAAAAAATATGCCTATGGTGCATTCAGATGCACCATTAGTTCAATCCCCCTCATTTTCTGCCTTATTTTTGAAAGAAATCAGACCGAGGGAATGAAAATAATTCATTCCTCTAAATGGAATTGAACTCACAGACAACAACAGATTACAATCAGAAACTGCATTTACGCGACAACGTCTATTTACTATTTGTTTTATTTATTTTGAATTGACTTTTTGTGACCTTCACGTTGTATCCAGCACATAGCAAGGTAGGCAAAAGGAACTTGGAACCGAGTGGGAAGGGAACCTAGTGTTCAGATGCTTCGTTCCCATTTAAATCACTGTTGTTCCCCAATCTCTGCCAAATTCTGTAGGCATTGCGCGTTGAGTGCCATTAAAGCTGCGCTATTAAATATTTTGTGACCTCGAGTGGGAATCGAACCCATAACCTGTCGCCATTACATTCACACGCTTGTTTCCCTGTTCCACGACGGCCTCATGAATTTAAATTATTTATAAATTAACAATATCATATTAGAGCATCAAAACCAGATGAAGTGGAAGTAAAAAAAATGAAGTTAGAACCAAAAGACGAGAAAGAGATTAAAGCTGAGAAGGAGTTGGAAAAGAAAATAGAGAAACAAAATAAAACGTTTCACAAATACAGGAGTGCGCTTACTGAATTGTCTAAACAAGATATAAATGATATTCTTGATCAAAATGCATTGAATGCTGGTACCCGGGATGAGGTAAATGTAAAAAAAAATATTCTTTCTTTTGTGCTTGGGTAGATAAATGGAGACGAATTGTTGATTAGACACTTCATTTTTCACTATGTGTGTGATGTTATATTTAGTTTTTTCACAGCAGAATTGAAAATAATTGAACATCTTAAATACTTGACCATTTTGGAAAAAATGATGCTTAATATTAACGCTCTGCTTAGTCTTTTTACCAGAGTAACGAATTGAAAATATTAAGTAATTCAATCCCCCATGAATCGAACCCACAATCGTCGCGTTTACAGTCACACACAGCCCTTATTATATTTAATATACTTATTTTTTACAGTCTTTGGATCTTTTAGCTGATATAATGACGTTTGGTGTTCCATTGCCATGTCCAGAATGCAAAGGCCAGCTTGAATTAGATACATTTTATTATAAGTGTACTGGTATGTGATTTACTTATCCTCTAATTAGTATGATAACATGTAACAGTGGGAAAAATTCTTATAGCCCTATACCAGCTATCCATATTATTTTTATTGTGTCATGAATCTCATCATTTTTATATTAATTATTTATAAAAATGTTTATAACTAGCAACCCACTTGCGGCTTCGCCAGCTTGAAATATACAATTATTTTTAGAGTAACCTGGAATATTTTCTTTTTCTATTAAAATTATCACTTTACAGACTATCTATGCATTAGTAAAAAATGCTCTTAAATATTGATTTTAGTTGGTTTTTTTCCGACTGTTAAGAAGCGTTATTAGTATTTGTTGTTATAGACGCAACAGAAATACATCATCTATGGAAATTTCAATTGTCATGGTTCATAACATATAGCTTAGTCACAGACGGACAGACAGACAAGCAGATGGACGGACTCAACTAATAAAGTCTAGTTTCACCACTTGGATACACAACCATAAAAATTAAAGTTTCAGACAACTGTATATTAATATTATTATTTTATTTATAAAGAAATAAAATAGAAACACCAGCCTACCAATAAAATACAGACACCAATCTGTTAAAATTTTATTACAAGTATAGGTATCATTTTATTGAAAACAATTTTCTTCCTAACCAGGTAACATAAGTGAATGGTCCAAATGTAGATACACTGTGAAAATTCCAAAACGAGTTCCAATGAATATTCCTAAAGAGCATAAAGGTGTTAAGCCATTCAAAGGTTTTAAATCAAAATGTAGCGATCGTGTATTTGAGAGTGAACCACCACCTACTACCGTTGTAATAAAAAAGGAAGAACCTGAAAGGTAAGTTATAATTATTCTCTATTTATTTATTCTCTCACTTACTCCTTAATTTATATATTTATTCCATTTACCAATAATTGTTGAGCAATGGAAAAGAAAATCTATATATATCTATATAATAGTCTAAAAAAAGTAAATTTTAACAAAATAAATTATATTAATAACATTTTAAGATAAAAATTTAAAAAGAACCTAATATTGTATATCCATACCTAAATTATAGATTCGAAAGTCACTCTGTCTGTCTGTCTTTCACGCAATCAGGGTCAAACCCGTAATCAATTGTAATAAAATACTCATATAGAGATACTTGATGGTCTCGGGATGAAAATAGGTTACTTTTTTGTAATATTGTCGATATGTACCAAAATATTAAAATACTTATTAATTTGACATGCAATTTATTCCGCCATGTTAATAACGACCGAAGCGGGCGAAGCCGCAAACGGGTCGCTAGTATACTATAAAATAAACTTAAGACCAAGTGACCATGTGTACAAACAAATTTGAGGAAAATACTGCATGCAAAACATGATAGATTTCTATAGTGTGTAATAGTGTGTAATAGAAGTAAATAAAAGGAGCTACAACAATAAACGTTAAACTGCTAACTAAACATATTACTGACTAATATATCCTACTAATCATAGTTCTACTAATATTATAAATGTAAAAGTTTATTTACATTATGTTTCACGTAAAAAAAGATGTAAAATGCTTGCAAACGCTCTCTAAGCCGACGATATATAATTTTAAAAATGTTTTAGCTCTCAGTCTTCAATACCTATACCGCCATTGAAAAATCTTCAATTCTTTATATATGGTAAATTTAAGTCATCCAAGGAAGATATAAAGCATAAGATTTTGAAACTTGGTGGTCTTGTAGTAAACCAACTGCCAGACACGCTAGCCGCAGTAGTATCCTCTAAAAAAGAAATAGAAAAGATGAACGTTACGATGATGCAAATACAAGAAAGTGATATTGTAGTATGTATTAAAAACACTATAATGTTATATCAAATGTTGAGATTGTTTTTTTAAATAACAGGTTGAACTTTTACAATACAAACGCAAAGGCTGTGGTATGTCTCATAAGCAACCATCGCAGTTATTTCCATTCGACCTCGTAGCAACTAGTAATTTGAATAAAAATTATATCTATTATATAATTTTTATTGGGGCTAAAGTATTTTCGTATTTTGAATGTATTATTATTTATTAGTAATCAAATCTCTTTGACTGTACTGAATGTAACTGGCTGGTTATAATACCCTTAAATGTGAACGAAGAATACTGAACTAAGTACTGAAGATGTAATAAATAAAAACTAGTTTCCGCCGTTTGTTTGTTGTTTTTCAAGCAAGCAAAATGAGCGTATGTGATCGAGAAATACGGTACACCTTAAAATTTTATTACAAAAAAGGTAAAAATGCGGCGAATGCCGTGAATAAAAGAAATGAGTTGCACAAATGTGGTTTAATCGTTTCAAGTCTGGAAAATTTAGTGTGAAAGATGAGGTTAAATATAATGAAATATTTTTCTTTGTATGAACAATATGAAAATACTTTTGCCCCGACCTAATATATTAATCATATTATAGGTTGTAGACGAAAATTTCTTTGATTTGATTGATCCAAAAACTGGGAGCATTGCAAAGACACTTGAGCTGATAAAGGAAAACAACATTGCGGATTGGGGATCAGATGTACGTATTCATCACTTATTTATTATAATATTATATATTTTTTATTAATGTATTTTAATTATTTCTTGTAAAATAGCCAACTGTACGAGTTCCCCAAGATGTCATCGACGGAAAACCCATACAAAAATCTGGAAGTATGTACGCAAAATCTAAATCAACTACAACGAAATTAAAAATTAAAGGTAATTAGTCTTTTTATATTTATTTTATTATCAGTATAATTTGTTACATATATCTTTTTGTTAATTGTAAGTAATATCTTCACAAGTGATCTTATTGTGATGACATGCCTGATTGATTACACGCGGTTGTAGGTTCAATCCCCATTTGGTGGATTTATTATTAATTCTCTGCTTTGGTGGAACTATGTGACGTGTTAAGTTTCTGAAAATGCAATGTCTCTAGTTCTAGCCGAAAGTGGACTACGGTATGCAAAGTATCTTGGTACTAGATTCTCATCAAGTTAAAAAACTACGTTTCCCTAGCCCAAATAAAAAAAATTGAAGAGTCGTTTTTTAACTTTGTTATCTCTGCCAGTATATATCAATAGGTATAGTTAAAAAATATATATAAATCTAAAAACGAAATTTTAATATATATAATTGTTATCAAGGTGGTACTGCAGTGGATCCAGATTCGAATCTCCAGAACGTGGCTCACGTATATCAAGACCGTGATGGTAATAAACATACCGTAGTGCTAGGAAAGACTGACGTAGTTGCTGGAAAGAATTCTTTCTACAAACTACAGGTGCTGCGTGCCGATAATAAAAATAAGTCAGTATTATGTTGGTCAAGATGAATATATTTATACAATAAATAAGTACATATATAAACCAATAAATAACGATCATATAATATAATGTATTAAAAAACAATAATAATATAATGTATTTATAAAAAATTAACTACTTTGTGAATTATTAACATTTATTGTCCATATGTTTCTAAATTATACGGATATAACTGCAATAAGTGATATACCCAATAACAATACATATATTTTTTAAATTTATTTAGATTTTGGCTGTTCCGTTCATGGGGAAGAATTGGTACAACTATAGGAGGCAGTAAAGTAGAAGAATGTAGCACCCTCGATAAAGCAATTGACAAATTCGAAAATCTTTATATGGAAAGGACACAAAATCCATGGAGCCAACATCACAACTTTGTCAAAGTAAAATTATTAAATATGAAAAATTATTAGTCTATACTTAATACAATAACGTACTAGTCTCAGGAACTACTGGTTTGCTTACATTTTTTTTGCATTTGAAGGTCCATTTTTTGTATGTAGGCCATAATAGGTTATTTATTACATCACGCTTCGATCAATAGGAGCGAAAACCAATTTTCCTCATTGAGCGCATTTTTTAGACGTTGTGTTTAGGGCGTGGAACCCAACTGTCATTTTTTTTTCCTAAAAATGGGATAAAATAATGATGTAATGTTTTCCCTTGGTGAGTGAGCGAGGTTTACAGTTACATTTCCAAATACTATATTTTAAGTAAATATAATAATTATACATACATTTTAGATGCCAGAATGCTACTATCCAATAGACCTGGACTATGGTACCGAAGAAACGGCAAAATTAGAAACAGACATAGAATGTTCACTGGCCATGCCCGTACAGAAACTTATGCAGAAAATATTTGACATAGATACCATGAAGAAAACTCTTTTGGAATTTGAGGTAATTGACTGTCATAGCTCCATGCTGTATCTCACATTTTGTGATGTAGGTGGAGGAAACCGAATGTTAAGATAATTATATAATTATATCACTGCCCAATTTTCATGTCTCTCACTAACTTTGTCTTGTTACCAAATCAGGAAAATGAAGATAATTCATTATATTTTTGAGGCCAAACAAAAATTAATTATTGTAATAAAAGATATATTTGTTTTTATTTTAGCTTGATACAGAAAAAATGCCACTAGGAAAGCTGTCTAAGAAACAAATTAAAGCAGGTTATAGTGTACTCTCAGAGTTACTTAAGTTGCTGGAAAATAACTCTAGTAATGAAAACAAAATTATCGATGCAACAAACAGGTTATTTTTCAATTATTATTTTATAAATATGGTAAATTAAAGAAATCTTAATAATTTTTTTTAAGTATAGAGAAATATATCTATTGACTTATTTTATACTCATATATAATTATTTATCTGTACGTTAACAAAACTGTAATTCACAAAAGATTTAAAAGATGCAAAAGACATTAAAAAATATCTTTAGTAAATTCCAATTAAAGCTAATAAAAAGCATTTTTTATTAAATTTTAGGTTTTACACATTAGTTCCACATAGCTTTGGCACTGATAATCCTCCACTTCTTGATAATGTGGAGTTTATCAAAACCAAAACCGAAATGTTGGATAATTTACTGGAGATAGAAATCGCCTATAGCTTGTTGAAGATAGGTAAACATAGAGATATTTAATATTTTTCTCAGTTTTTTGCTTCATCTAGCATATAGCAAGTTGGTCAGAGGTTATAGTTATGACACTCTGTTCGCCGCTGTGTGAACTCGATGCCGCGCTTTGTCTTCCCAGAAAAGGTAAATGATAATATTCGACCGAGTAGAGATTGAACCCAAAACCATAAAGTTGTAAGTTTAGAGTGTAAACCTGTTAAATCCGTTTTTTTGTTGTTTCGCTATGTACATTTTTATACCTCCGTTATCTCCGCACAAAGCACAAATGCAGGATACATATAAAATTAAAAAGATACTATTAAATATATTTAATTATCATCAGACAAGAGCGACGACATGGTACCAATAGAGTCTCACTATCGCAAATTAAAAGCGGAGATCGTTCCATTGGATAAAAACTCCGATGAATTCCAAATGGTGGTTGAGTATACACGTAATACGCACGCAACCACGCATACATTCTACACGCTGGAAGTTGAAGAGGTAACGATTTATAAGAATAAATATGATTCATAAAATAAATGTAATTTTATTATGTCATTTTATGAGCGTAAATTTTTTTAAAGGAGAAAAGGAAAACTATTCATTCTTGGGAATTGTGAACGAAGTAGTATTTTTTGATATGAGATTGTTACTTAAATATTTTTGTTTTATAACTTAAGTAAAATAGTGATATCTACACGCATAAATACAATTTCGCCCATTTGCCTAAAGAATTAATTTTACAATCGTCTGCAACGCCGGCAACAAATTACATAAACTGACCAACCTACTTTTTATTATAAAAAATGAAAAAAACAATTGTCTCATTATAACATTTTTAAGGAAATATTATTTTACAGGTATTTAAAGTGGTTCGTGAAGGTGAAGAAAAACGATTTAAGCCATTCAAGAAACTTCACAACAGAAGATTATTATGGCATGGTTCAAGAACCACCAATTTTGCAGGAATACTTTCACAAGGTACCATCACTAATTTCACCTTTATAAAAAATATCGATTATTATATACAATAAAATTAAAATTTTGCGGGATATTTTAAAGTATAATATTATGTAATCAAAATTATATCTTAAAATATAAAGATAAGATTGATCGTATAGTTCGATTCCCAATAATAGGAATGCATTATTATTTATTAATATAATCATTTTTTCGCTCGGGTACCGAGGGAAAAGCACGGCGCTGATTTCCGCCTCTCAACACCCAATGACTCGAAAAGTCAGCGCAAAGTGGAAAGGACTCCTTTCCACTTTCCTTTCAAAGGAGTGTTTTAACTAGATTCCATTTGCCTTCCTTGTTATATGCGGATACAGCGCAAAATTGAAAAAAAAGGCACAGGATACAACGGAACAACAAAATTAGCACGAAGATTGCTTGACTGCCTATCTTGTATGATGTTTATATAAATACAGCACTGAGTTCTGCAACACAACTTTCAAGAGCTCCGGAATTTGGCGGAGAATTGAAAATGGAAGTGTCTTAATATAAATGGAGTGTGGTTTCTTAAGTTAACTTTAGCTGCTATGTACGGGATTCAGCATAAAGCTAAAATGTATATATATTTTGCGATAGATAATCTATCAATCAATATTAGAAAATCTTTCAACGCTAAATTGATCTGATGTCAATACAATATATTCATAGCATGATCCTGATATTCTTATCAAGAAGAGCTGGGTAACAATAACATGCTTTGTTAATTTTTTTTATTTATCTATTTAAATTCACCATTAATATAAGTCATTTTTTTACCAAAAATAAGTCATTTTTTGCTTCTTAACACTTAAAAGTCTCTAAAATTGGGTGATAATCTGCCGACCCTGTTTTATGCGGCATACATACAACATGTAACTTAAAACAATGAAAATCTAGAATGGAAATCTAATAATAATTTATAATATTATTTAGGTCTTCGTATAGCGCCTCCAGAAGCCCCAGTCACGGGTTACATGTTCGGAAAAGGCATATATTTTGCGGATATGGTGTCGAAATCTGCGAATTATTGTTGTACTGATAGAAGGAATAATGTCGGTTTGATGTTGCTTAGCGATGTTGCTCTTGGAAATATGTTAGTATTGTTTATTTATACTTAAGCATATAAGTTTGAAAATTCTTTCGTTGTTTTATGCATTATAATATATATTTTCTTCTTTGTATTAGTAACTATATTATTAAGTGTTGTATGTCAGTGTGGCGATCAGCTACTCAATATCAATATATTTCAATTTTTACAGGAAGGAATGTATGAAAGCAGAGTATGTGACAAAGTTGCCAGCTGACAAACATTCAGTATGGGGTATAGGGCGTACCCAGCCCGACCCGGCACAGGCACGAACAGTTGGCGACGTCACAGTGCCGCTGGGCCAACCAACCACACATGACAATAACGCCTACTTACTGTATAACGAGTATCCTTTTATATTATATAGAAGAGAGATGAGAATCTTAGACTACTGAGTATTGTGAGCATTGTGTGTGAGGTGTGTGAGTATTGGGAGCACTGCCACTATCCAAGCTCTTCTCGACACCTTCACCAAATTCTATGTTTGCCACCTTCAAAGTATGTTCTAGAAATTAACTGATGATAGTTCCAAGCAAGCCCTGATCTTTTAGCAAACTATAGTCGGATTACATTTGTATACTTACCTCTTACCTTTACCGCGTATAAATTTACTCTAAATTTCTGGCCATTTTGTTAGTAAGTCTTTACTTTAACGAAGTCTTTATTTTAAATTTTTTATTAATTTTGAAGACTTGTTGCCTGATACCACATTTCCACAGAGCTTAGATAAAGGTAATTTTATAATGTTTTCTGTTGAATTTGAATGTTTGTGAACATGCCATCATCACCCAACACAAGCTGCTTATATCCAAATTATAATTTACTATATATATTTTATTAATAGAATATTTTTTAAGTGTTATTCCACGCTAAGGATGGGGAAATATTTTGAAATTAAATACAGCAGGACTCGAACCCACACCTCTTGGGAGTTACCAGGATAATAGACAATGGTCAGTCTTCAAGAACAAGTCTCTCAATTTCTAAACAATCTCTCAAACAATTTCTAAAATATAATAAATATATTTCCTGAACAAAGTACCTCAGATTTATCGTATATGATGTGGCGCAAGTTAACGTCAAGTACTTAGTGCAGATGAAATTCATATACAAGTAGAACCTAAAACGAAAATTTTTCAAGAGATTTGCTAAAATGCTTAATTTTTAATATAGATATATTTTAGCTAGAATACTGTATCATTACTTTTAAAATTAATTTTATTTGGTAGCAATATTGCATGTTTGATTTTTGTTATATTTAATCACAATAAATACTATTTTTTATATTACTAAGAATTATGATACTAACATTTTACTCCATGTTGCAATTTGTTTTCATGACCATTATGATTGTAATGTTATTATTCGTATATGCTAAGATAATGTTAAAGAGAATTAATTATCTACTAGTTACATTAGTAGAAGTGTTATTTTTCGTGAATTCGTTCATTATTTTTTTATTCTTGTTGTTTTAATGACAACATGTTGTGATTATTAATGATTTTTTTTTCTCTAATTATATTACATTTTGATTTTTAATTTAATATGTTGTTTTATTTACACTAAACACATCATTTATAATTGTAGCCGCAGTGGTTCAATCGTGTGACTGCAGGGGCAACGTTTGTGGTTCCGATTCCCACTCGGGGAGAAAGATATATTTAATATTTTCATTTTCTCCTAAAATTGTTATTTTTATCTAAAAAAATGTATGCTGAGTACCAGCATGTAAAGCTGAAATTTTGCTGTGAGATATAAGCTTGTACATTATAATGAAATAAATAAATATAATTTATTGAAGTGGCCTTTATGAACTACCCTTATTTAAAAAAAAAATGGAATGCGCTTGAAATGTATTGATATGGACAATGACAATTATTGAGAATAATGGTAAGCACGTGTAATAACTTGAAATTAAATAATTACTTAACTTCATGTTGTGTACCTGGCGGGGTAGGCAGAGAGAATGGAGCGCCAAACGTTACTGTTCCTGCATACCTCATTCTCCTCGTCCACTGTCATCAACCGCTTCCTATATGCCCTCCCCCCGGAGGGCTTTCCTTATGCTTTTTTGTCGAGTTCTTCAGTGTCATCATTTTGTCTAGTTTCTCTGAAAAATTAAATTTTTAGTTTTATGGCAATATTCGACAGCGTCACTGTCAAATTAAAAATCATAACATTGGTGTGCTGTCACCGTGACATTATGCACTGTAACATGAACATCGGATCATATTATTAATCTGAGTTTCGCGCAGATCGGTGTTAAGAGAAATTAAGAGTGACAGTAAAATCAACAATATGTTTATATAAACCAAAGATTTAACCTCAACTATGATATGAATTTGAAAAATAATTTTAACAATATTATTTATATGTACAGTTACTTTCATAAATAGTGCTTGCGATCGTAATCCAAAAAATGGATGTGGATATTATTAAGTGGAGCAACAAAGAAGTTTTAGAAATATTACATAAAGAGAAGATATCCAGCTTTATAATAGATATATGTAAATCTCAAGACATAGATGGACAGTGTCTCCTGTCTTTTGTAGACCGAGATTTTTACGACTATCCTTTCGATCAGCTAAAATTGGGAGAAAGGAAAAGGTTTATTTTATTAGTGAAAAAATTACAAAGAAACAATCGAAATGCAATGTATGAACTTGGTTTATGTGAAGATCAAACATTAAATAATCCTGCAACTAATATAAATTTTGTTGGTACCAATTTATCACATTTGAGCTATAATCTCCATAATCAATTACAAAATGAACTATATGAGAGAAATTCAGAATGCCCATCAACTTTTAGTACAGATGTTAAGGCTTCAAAGCTTAAACCTGAGGTGTGGAAAACTGCTATAGCTTTAGGTAATTTTCATAATATATTAATATGTAATATTAATATGATATTTTATAGAAAAAAAATATTTTATTAATTTTAATAAAATAATAAAAATTTTATATAAATAAATATGGATTAAAATGTGTATTACTTTATCTCAGGTTATGTATTTCTGGTAACTTGGGTCACTGCCGTAGTGATGGTTATTGTTCATGATAAGGTGCCTGATATGAAAAAATATCCTCCACTGCCTGATCTCTTTCTGGACAATGTGCCCCACATTCCTTGGGCCTTTGATATGTGTGAAATAACAGGTTCATTTCTTATGGCTATATGGCTTGTAGTATTGTTCTTCCATAAACATAGGTAAGTTTAATTTGTCTTTATTAGTTACTATTTGTTTCTAAACAATAGAAAACATTCCAGTTTGCTTAAGTGTTGATTAAAATGAAAATATTGACACATAAACACTTATCATAATTGTGGAAGTGATTACAAAATCATACATTCTTTTGTTTGTGTGCACTTTACATTTTTTCTTTGTGAGTTTGGATGTCATTATTTGTCTTTTGTTCAATATACATAAGTCATCTCTATTACTTATCAAGAATATGAACTTTGTATCAACAGTTTATTACTATACAAAACACATATACAATTTTTTCTTGGTAGAGGAAGTAGATTTTTTTTTAATGAAAATGAGACTGTATTTATTATACATAAAAAAATAGATGAATTAAAAGATGCATATATTTAGTTTTAAAATTTCTAAGAAATGTTTTTATCAACTTGTATAAATATTTTTTTAAGAGTAGTTGAATAACAAGGATGATTTAAAATGTTATCTTTTGTCAGATTCATAATTCTGAGGAGATTCTTTGCATTGGCTGGAACAGTATTTCTATTGCGCTGTTTCACAATGTTGATAACATCATTATCAGTACCAGGATCACATTTAAAATGTGAGCCTCGATTTTACCCCCCCGCTGATGACCTTACTGTGTGGGGTCGAAGGCTCCGCCAGGCCTATGACATTTGGAGTGGTGCAGGCATGTCCGTACGAGGAGTACGCACCTGTGGGGACTACATGTTCTCTGGACACACTGTTGCATTGACATTACTGAATTTTTTCATCACTGAGTGTAAGTTGTTATTGTTTTTTTTACTGTTATACATGGTGTTGCATGAACATGGTAGTTTAGTAGGCTTGCAATATATAACATACCCATTTACTAAATATTGAATATACAGCAAACATCAAGAGATTTGTAATAAAAAAGGTGATTATACACCAATGACTACTATAATAATTATACTCTATATGATTTTAAAGAAAATTATGACATATTTCAATAATTAATTATATTTCATCAATTAAATTACCTCATTCCAATAAAATGTATTATCTAAACATTCAGAATCTCCAAATACGATAAAATCAGCCAAATATGCTATTTGTCACAAGTATAATATTTTATATAGTACATATCGTTT